>CAUYPK010138353.1:0-39538 GCA_963574355.1 Loris lydekkerianus
AGTTTCAATCTTCTACAGGTTGCCAACCAGTTTACCCAGCACCATTTGTTGAATAGGGAATCTTTTCCCCACTGAATGTTTTTAATTGGCTTGTCAAAGATCAAATAACGGTAAGTAGCTGGATCCATCTCTTGGTTCTCGTTTTATTTCCCTCTTCTTGAATATGGCCTATACTTAATAACTTGCTTCCATAGAATTAAGTATAGAAAGTTAAAACAAAAAATAAAAAAGAAAGAAAGAAAGAAAAGAAAATCAAAAACTCTCTGTGGGGAAACTGGACAGACACTTAACCAAACAATCAAGGTTGACATCACCAGTAATAAACCATGTGATATCACATAACCCCCGCTGAAAATGAGGTACTCTTCATATTTGCACAGTTCTTCCCCAAAAGAAGATGGAGAAGAAGATTACGCCCAGTCTAATCATGAGGAAATATCCGACAAACCCAAGTTCAGTGGGAGCCTATGAAATACCTGACCAGGCTTCCTTAAAGGTTTCAAGATCATGCAAGAATAAGAAACTATCACAGACCAACAAAGAAAAGAAAAAATGACGACTAAAACTATACGGTGCCTTTTCCAGAACCTAAAATGGAAATAAATTATTTATGAAAAAATTGGCAGAATCCAAATGAAGTTCATAGATTAGTCCACAGTATTGTACCAGAGTCTATGTCATAGTCTTGACAAACTGATCACGGTTATGTTAACATCAGGGGACGCTGTGTGGGGGGCATATGGAAAATCATATCATCTTTGTAAATTTTCTGTAAATTATAATTACTCTAAAAGAAACAGTGTATTAAAAATATATAGAAGCAATTCTAAATACAACAGCATCTGTCTTAGTCCATTCTGAGCACTGCAACAAAGTATCACTAACTGGATGGATTATAAACAACAGAAATTTACTTTCACATTCTAGAGGGTAGAAATCCAAGATCAAGGTGCTGGCAGATGTGGTGTCTGGTGAGGAACAGCTCCCTTGTTCACAGGTGGAACCTTCTAGATGTATCTCACATGGTGGAAGAGGTGAATGGCTCCTTTGAGCCTCTTTGACAAGGGCACTAATCCTATTCCTGAAGCTCCAGCATCATGACCTAATCACTTCCCCAAAGCTCCACATCCTAATACCACCACCTTGGAATTAGGATTTTAACATATGAATTTTGGAAAGACACAAACATTCGATTAGTAGTATCTGTCACTCAGAAGAGACCCAACCCTACAGTCCTTTATAAGGTAAATTCTATCAACTATTCAAGGAACTAGTCATTATTACGGTATGCAAAATATTCCACAGCATAGGGAATGGTGGGTTAATTCCCAACATAATTCTACCAAACTTGTGTAATTTTAAAAGGAAAAGAAGATAGCAATGAAAAAAAAGGAAGGAAGGAAGAAAAAAACATGAAAATAAAAAAAGTAAGCCATTGTCACTTATAAACTTGTATGCGAAATACTAAAAATAAATTAAGAAAGAAAATTGTTGAGTATACTTAAAGGACAAAACACCACAGAAAACAAGCAAGGTTTAAACCAGAATTTCAAGTAAGTTTCAATGTTTAGTAATCTGAGTAAATAGAAAAAAGAAACATATGATTATCAAAATAGTTACTGGAAAAACACTGTGATGAAATTCAGCATCTCTTCCTGGTAAGCAGCGTTAGCTGAAAACAGAAGGGAATTTTCTTAACCCGATGAAACAAATCCCCCATAAAGTACAACCAACACCAGATGAAGGGTGAGTCACAGAAGGCAGAGATAAGAAAGTGATGCTATCTCAGACACTATTCAGAATTGTTCCCAATAGTTTTATTATAAAGTTTATAATCGTTTTATTAAAAGGTTTAAAACCATAAAATATAAGAATTTTTTAAAGTATGAAAAATCATAATCTAGCATTTCTTAAAGCATAGTCCCTGAACCAGCAGCATTAACTAGTTAGAAGTACAAATTCTCAGGCCATCTCCAGACCTCCTGAATCTGACGCTCCTGGAGTGGGAAACAGCAGTCTGTGTTCACAGCCTTTGTGAGGTGTGGATGTGTAATCAACGCGGAAGGTGCCCTCCGCCCGGGTCTCCTTTGGCACCAGGGCGTCCAATCCCCAATCCCCAATGTTGACTTCCCCCAGTGTGAAGCTGATCCTTTCCACGGAGGACTGTCCCCAGCTAAAGGAAGTCAGCTTGCTCAGGACTGCCATCTAGAAGAGCTTGCAGCCAACAGCTGACTGATAGGGAATGTGACAGGTGGCCCCCTTCCTTCAAGTTGGCATAACTATGGTACTATTCACCATCCAGAAGGACCAGTGGGTCAGACTCAGCCACAGCTGAAGCCACGTCTGCCCGTATTTCTCCTGCCCTGCCGCCCTCACTCTCCCACAGCTTTCAGCTAAGAACCTGCTTCTCTGGAATTCACTAGCTTTTAGAAAATCCAACCAGACACAGAAAATTTAGAAGTCATAATCTTGAAATATCGAATTTTCTACTTAGAATTTCAAAATAATTAACCGTGAGATTATTGTAATAGTTTGTACTTACATAGCACTTATGGTATGATAGGTTCCTGCCACATATTAACTCATTTGATGTGCATAACCTTTTTTATGTAAATATATTATTATTAATCTCTCTTTATGGGGGAGGAAACAAAGACGCAGAGAAGTTTATCAATTTTCACAATGCCGTATAGCTAAAGTTCTTTATCATCTGGATACACAATAAAGTTTAAATATAACGTAAGGGTTTGCAAATAAGGTAACCAAAAACTATGAGAAATATGATATGTAAAAATTAATGTTTTAATGAAAATGAGAGTTTGCCAAACCATGGATCAGGTTTGCATTCCTTTGTTCATTGTTATAGATAACAGGTAGAAAAAGCAACACTCACCACATGCAATCTTCCAATTCTTGTTTTCTAAATTCGAGCACTGAACAGATTCAAGCGATGTTTGAATTTCCCTATTCTATATGAATTACACTTGCTACTCAAAACTGGGGATCAAAGAGGTTTGGGGAACACAGTTTTTCCTCACTCTCCAAAATTGCTATTGGAATTCTCACTCACCAATTTGAGAGCAGAGTAGACTGGATTTGGAAGAAAACTTATATCCCACCATATCCTCTAGGTTTTCATCACATTAGGTAAGGCCCTTAGATCAGCTTCAGCCAAGACAACGTGAGCAGAAGGGACCCTGGACAGCCTGTCCCAGGTTGACCTTCAAAGACTGTCTGGTTATCCTTCAGCCTCACCCACACTGTGATGTTGTGCCAAGGAAAAACCATTATCTTTGCTGCTGCCCCGAGAGGGTGGGGCCTCCATCACCTTGGCTCCCCAAACAACCGTGCAGAGCAGAGCCCATGCCACCTTCAAAGGACATTGGCCTAAGTGGAAAGAAAGCATTGTTCTGTGCACCATGAGATTTTGCAGTGAGTGTATTGCCATAACCTATCTTGACTAATACAATAATTGCAAATAAAAATATCGTAAAAGAGGGAAATAGTAAATGAGGTAAACCATTTTTTTTTTTTTTTATTAAATCATAGCTGTGTACATTAATGCGATCATGGGGCACCATAGACTAGTTTCATAGACCGTTTGACACATTTTCATCACTCTGGTTAACATCGCCTTCCTGGCATTTTCTTAGTTATTGTGCTAAGACATTTACATTCCACATTTACTAAGTTTCACATATACCCTTGTAAGATGCACCACAGATGCACTGCAGGAGGTAAACTATTGAAAAATTATCTTTGTGTTTAAAGAAAAATTAAGTTGGCCTTCTTTGATCTAATGCAAAAATAAAATCCTAACGTAGTTACAGTTGCTTGTCAGTGCTCTTGGGAGATTGGTTCCATGATCCCTGCAGATACCAAAGCCCAAAGTCCTTGATATAAAATGGCATAGGATTCAAAATAACCCATGCACATTCTACCATATACTTTAAATTATTTTATAAATTCTACTACAGTGCTACATAGTTATGCTAACTTTTTATTTGTAGTTTTTTATTGTTACATTGTTCATTGTTGTTTTTTAATTTTTAAATTTTTAAAAATATTTTTGATCTGTGGTTGGTTAAATCTTCAGATTTGTAACCCAAGGATGTTTAAAAACTTGAAAATATAGAAGCCTATTGCAAATAACATTTTGTCAAAGCAAGCATATTGATGCAAGGCACAAAATATAGTTATGAAAGGAAAAAATATTACAAACATGACTATACAAAAATGTAAAACTTTCTTATGAAGAAAAGATGTATTCAAGATTTAAAAATAATTTTTCAGTTGGGGAAATCCTATGCACACACACACACACTCACACATAATATGATATATATCCAAAATATCTAAAAAGGAATTATATTTATCAATTAAGAATAAGGAAACACCTTGTAAATTTAAAATAATAATGGGTAAAGAATATAAGTACACATGTTATAGACAACAAAATCCAGAAAGGTTACAGGGATGTTTAGAAAAGCCCACGTTTTTTATAATAAGGAAAATTAAAACTAACAAGATATTATTGAAATTGATCAAAATTTTTCAGAGAATAATAATATATAAAGACAGGATGCAAAAAATCAGACCTTGCCATGAAGTGTTGTTATAAGTAGAAAAGCCCATTTGAGAACATTTTAATTGTACATGTCAATTAAAAAACTGCTTTGACTCACCAATTCCATCTTTAAGAATCTCTGCCAAAGACATATTTACCCATATGCATGAATATTTTAATAGCCTTATTTGTAACATTATTTATAACAGTCCCCCAATTAGAAATATAACATCATTCAAAAGGAATAATAAATTATGTTGCATCCATATTAAAGATTATTATGTAGGTATTTTAAAAATAAATAAGACATATTTACTGACATGGAAGAGTGTGTCAGATAAAGATGAAAAATGCAAGCTTTAGTAGTAAACATAGAACAATTTCTTCTTCATAAAAATAATGCACGTATTAGTTATTTGTTTCCTCTGGGGCTACAATGATGCTATTTAAATTTGTTTCCTCTGGGGCTACAATGATGCTATTTAAATGATGTTATATTTATTCTTGAATGTATTAAAGTAAGACTGTGTAGGTTAAAATGTCAATTGAACAGAAAATTGTATGCAGAGTAATTGCATGAACAGAAGTCAACCAAATCAATCATGTGTATCCTTGATTACTGTCGCCAAACTCCAGTCATTATTATAACAAACGTTTCAATTCTGCAATATCGTTCATACTAATATTTATGTAGTAGGTTTATTTAAGTTGACTCACCCTTATCCTCAATTGAATTTATTTATAAACGTTTGTGGCATTCATTGTACAAATGAAAGATGACTACAAAGCTAAATGCAAAGGAAGTTCTTCAACTTCAATGAAAATTGTGCAACTAAATATTGTAATGCTTTATACAATGCAAATATAATAAACCTAAACATTTTTAAATGAATGCCTGAAAACAAGATTCTCAATGAAAAATAGGAAGACATTTTTCATCAGTCAGATAAAGTCCATATGCAGCTACATACCTGGGGAGTCTACGTCAGTAGGAAAATTTTTACATTGGTTGGAAAGGGTGACATTGTCAGTAGGAAAATTTTTACATTAGTTGGAAAGGGTGAAATATCTTCTCTGACATTGTCAAATACGTGGATTTAATTATAAACGCACCTTTAATTGCTATGAAGAATTGAGTTGTGTAATAAACTTGCACTTCGTGAAGACTTCTGGAACATTCTACAGATTCAGGCCTGTCACCACTGTTTACTTGTCTGCGTGGCCATGCCCCCAAAAGTTAGGACTACAGGGTCTAATCTAAGAGTCACTGTCATCATCTGACTTGGGGAAATGCCCACAGGTATCACGTAGACTCCACTGTCTTTCTATGATGTTCCAAAGAGTTCAGCTACATTATTTGAGTTTACAACCAGGTTAATAACTACAGTGTTTTAGATATTTTGTCAAATAAGTAAACTTCATCTGAGCACACACTCCCAGTGTCTGGGTGCCCCGAAGACCCTGTTAAATAGCCTGCACACATTATCTCATTGGATTCTCACAATACCCTGCCAAAGGGGATGGCCGTTATACGGTTAAGAATTTGAGGTACGAGGAGGCAAAATTCTCTGCCTGGGATCACATAGCTAGGACGCTGTTTGAACCTCTGAACATGGAATTCCAGATCTGCCCTTTTTTTGTTGTTGTTGTTGTTAAGACTCTCTTTCATTATTATTATTAAATCATAGCTGTGTACATTAATGCGATCATAGAGCACCATACACTGGTTTTATACACAGTTTGACACATTTTTATCACACTGGTTGACAAAGCCTCCCTGGCATTTTCTTAGTTATTGTGTTAAGACAATTATATTCTACATTTACTGAGTTTCACATGTATCCTTGGAAGATGCACCCCAGATCTGCCCTTTTAACTGCTACATTGGAAGTAGAGGCTGCAGCTACACCCTGGTGTCTCAGAGCAATCGGTCTCTTGTCCCCACTATGGCCCTACACTTGGGGACGATGGCCCACATTCAGGTGCTAGGCCTTCAGGCATGTGCAGAGCAGGAGATCCCAGCACTGGGTCAGGTGCCAGTCACACCTGGAGTGAGCCATGAACTGCCAGGGGTGTGCGTCCTGCGTGTGTACACATGCACACCCGAGCACGTGCCTATTACATGTCACCATCAGAAGCCTGGAAGCGGGGAAGGCAGCCGCTGCCCCCCAGGGAATCCCCCTTCCTGCCAGCCCCAGCCCTCACTGTGCTGCCCAATGTGGGCCCAGCTCTGCCTCTTCTGGCTAACATCACACCTTTAATGAAAACTATACTGTGATTGCCATGGCAAACACATGGTACTTTTGAAATACTCAACTAGATTAAGAACAAAAACACTCCAAAGCCCAGATTTCCTGGCAGAGGTATTATTTAGGTATGTTTCACAAGCCTATGGTTGACTTGTACGCATTTATATTACCACAGCCTCCTCAACCTTCGCTGAAATCATCAATCTCTGTCAGCGACCAATGTGCTGAAACGTCCCCATGTGTGTCTGAATTGCTCTCTTGTGCCCCCTGTGTCCAGGACGCCAGATTCTATCCATAGTCACAGGTGCCGCCGCCAGGGATGTAGGTATAGGAAGGACTTGGGGACAGTGGGTTGACACCAGTGACCTTGCTTCCTCCCCGCTGTGTCACCAGCCACCACTGTGCTCCAGCTCCTGCCCAGACTCTACACTGAGAAGCAGCTCCCTGCTCTCCTCTGCTGTTTAATTGTGCCTTGTGATCTTTAAAAGGCTTTTTTCTTTATCTTTTCCTTTTTTTTTTGAGCAGTCAAGATGAAATTGGCTTCTGGTCAGCAACTAGTTTTCTTTCCCCTCCTCTGAGGTAGAATAGCCAAAACGGATTTTGTTTTGTTCCATTTTGCCTGCACAGCTATGAGAAGCCAAATATGACTACAAATTATCTACATTGTTTTTATGAAGAAAAATATATTTATTTTCCTAGCACTTGGAAACATCGCTTGCTAGGGCCAGGAAGCTGCTGTCCCCCGATTTCTGTCCCCTGTCGCCCTAATTGGAGAGATCTGAGCACACCAGAGGATGTTTGTGGCTAAATTGGGGTATTATGAGAATAGTTCACAAAGCAAGTGGAAAGCTATATATAAAAATGATATTTACTTCTCATTTTAAATGAAGCCTAAGACAAAAGGCATATAGGTAAACACAGCTGCAACATTTTTAGGCATATAATCAAATGCAAAAATAATATTGGAAAACTGTGTTAATTATTGTAATTAAATTGTGAACAGTATTGATAGAAAAAATATCTTTAAAACATATAAAATCAAAATGGAGTTTATCACATTATGGGAGTTTGCTGTATTATACCCAATGTGCCTGGAGGGAGGTACCATTTACCCAACTCCCGGCCGCTCCCCAGTGTTGGAGCAGAGGTGATTGGGCTGAAGGCATCAGAAAAGGATCCCAGACCTCCACACCTCGGCCCCAATTTGGGGGGAAGTACGTTCGGTTGACCAAGCTCCTAAAAGTTGGCAGAGAATAGTAGATGGAGCCTAGACTTGGGAGTCAAACTGGTCCGTAGTTGAAGCATGGTCCTCGGTCCCTTTACCAGACGTGGGTTTCGTTTCCACGTCTCTTTCTATAACATGGAACGAGGGTCTTGAGGTCTTCAGAAACCCAAATTCCAACTGGATTTCCAACAGTCTTGGGCAAAAGGAGCCCTGCCCAGCCTTGCTTTTCCCACATTGTTACTGTGTGGGTGTGAAGTTCTCGTTTTCCCCCTAAATGCCTGGGGATTTGAGGAAGAGCTGGGCGAACCAGACTCAGCCTGAAGCCCTCAAGGTTCCCGGAGTCTGGAAGGCTCTGTCTCTGGCTGCCTTTACTCTTAGTATTCTCTTCCCTAGGTTCATAAGACACTTCCCCACCCCACACCCCACCACCCAGAGAGGCTGTTAAGCCAGCGTTGCTCTTGCTCTGGGCTACCGGGCCAGCCTTCAGATTCCTTCTCAGGGCAAAAGATAGCTGGCCATCCACAAGGAGGTTCACAGGTGCCGTTTCTCCCGATGACCTCGCATCCTCCAAGAAAAAAAATGCTTCTTCAAGTTTTCCAGTGAGCGAGTCTCATGGCAAAGGTTGGTGGGGGAGACACGCGGGAGTCTTCCCCATCTGTTGCTCGGTGGGAATGTTTGTGCAGGATCTGGGCTTTCTGCCGAGCCCGCTCCCATCCCGAGCCGGGTGTTTCCTGCGCACGTTCCTCTCCACACATTAACCCCCTTTTCAGCTTTTCCTGAAGTCTTATCTCTCACTTGATGAGCAATTTTTTCACTGACTGGATCAGTTACAACAGTTTCTCAAATGTCTTTTTCTCGTCTCTGTAGGGAGGAATGGGTGAATTTGTTCATTCCTCGGATCTGAGCCATTGCTGAATTCATTTCTCTCTTTAATTTACTCACGTTTACATTCTGGCGAGGAACCGAGGAGCCTGAGCTGGAATCACTTTTTCTTCATTTTTATCATCTGCACTAGAAGTTGGCCTCTTCTTTTTCAGGGGAAATGGACAATAATATCACAAGTAAACTAAGCTTTTAATAAATAAATACAAATTGCTGCCTATACAGCAAATAGAGATGATCAAAGCCGGGCAGAAGTGAAGTCTGCTCTGCGGCTGGTCAGGCTGGCTCTGACTTGGGGCCAGCTGCAGGGGACAGGCAGACACTTACCTTAGCAAAATGTCACAGTATTTGCTGGGAGCCAGGTGAGGGTTACAGAGCCAGACGGACCTGTTCAACGTCAAACCTTGAGCTCCCCATGACATAATCCAAGTCACGTAAGGAGGGCAGCCTCAGGGGACTCACCTGTACCATGAGAATCAGTAACAAGGTGCTTCACAGTGTTGTCGTGGGGACAATCTATGAGACACTATAGGTGCTCTGTCACCTATAGAAATTCCACTCAGAACACTCGGCCCACTCACACTGACACCTGCCCACGAGAATTCCCGTTTTAGAGTCTACAACGGAATCCGTGCGGGGAACATGAAACAGGAAGAGGATGTGCAAAGGTGTGCAAATGCTTAGAACACAGTATTAACCCTTGTATATTGTGGGTGGGAATATAGAAGGGCTTATGTTCTGTGGAAAACAGTCTGGTGATTCCTTGAAAGTTTAAGTATAGAATTACCATATGACCCAGCCATTCCTCTCTCGGCATGTCCCCAGAAGAAATGAAAGTAGGGACACGAACAAACCGTTGTAACCAATACTCATAGCACCACAGTGAACAATAGCCAGAAGGCAGAACAACCCATCAACGGACAAACAAAAAAAGACCAGACGATACACAGATAAAACAGGATGTAGCATTCAGTGGGTATAGTACTTGATACTCATTATGACACGAATAAACCTTGAAGACATTTTGGTAAGTAAGACAAACGACACAGAAGGATACATATTATAAGATTCCACATATGCAAGGTACCTGGAATAGTCAAATTCACAAGGACAGAAAATAAAACTGAGGTTCCCAAGGGAAGAAGGGAGGGGTATAGCGAGTTTATGTTTAATGGGAATAGGATTTCAGTTTGGAAGATGAGAAATTCTAGAAACGGATGGTAGTTTCTAGAAATTCTAGAAACGGTTACAATTGCACAGCAATGCCAACTTCACACTTAAAATGATTACAATTGAACAATTCAACAGTTTTTAGAATTGCAAGTTTTGTGTATATTTTACCACAATAAAAAATAAAATATTAAGTGTGGTCCCACCAATTCTTACAAGGGTACATGTGAAATTTACTAGGTGTAGAATATAAATGTCTTAACACGGTAACTAACATAGCCGTGAAGGCTATGTTAACCAGTTTGATGAAAATATTTCAAATTGTATATAAAACCAGCACATTGTACCCCATGATTGCATTAATGTACACAGCTAAGATTTAATAAAAAATAAAATAAAATATTAACTGTATCCACACCAAAGAAATCAATACTAAGGTCATGCTAAGCATCTGAGATGAGAAATAATGTGTTTTACAATGTATTTTCCTTTTATCATCTTTTTTCCCCCACACAGTCTTTTTTGGTGGTACATTAATGTTTGCTAATTCATGTGGTTTAGTTGTGGGTTATAAACAGACTAGAGATCATTTGTTTTGCTGTATCTGTTTCTCCACCAAAATACTCAATAAACTTCCAGTCTTGTGACTAAGAATGTTTTTTTCTTTTGTCTCCTGGGTTGTGCCATGGTTTCCAAAAAGCAAACTTTCACAGACTTGTGAGGTAGAGAAAGCGTTGCAAGCATTGTTCACACTTCGCCTAGACTTTACTAACTCTCTCCGCATAAACCCACGTCGAGCCTAGGCTGCCACATTCCTGAGGGTTTCCCAGCTCCTGGGCAGCCCAGCCAGGCTGTGCCCAGTCTAGCCAGTGTCTGGCTCAGCTTCCTTCTCTCTCTCTCTCTGTCCACCTCTTGGTGAAAATTGCCTTTTTTTTGTCATCCATTCTTTCCTATTGATGACTCCCACGTCCATCTTTTTTTGCAATTACTTCAACAGAAATAGTTTTTAACTTTAATAACCAAGAGTCATTTTATTAAGGATATGGATGGTATGGGGCAATGAATTATTACAGCAGTGGGCAGCCAGTGAAGGTTTGTCAACTGAAGTCAAGCTGTTTTAAGACAAAAAGACAATGCACCATTCTGAGGTGCAACTGAAGACGTTTTTCCCCAACTCCACCCAAACACGAAGAGTAGCCCAGGAGCTAAGAGCTCTCATTCTGGAATCACTATAGCCGAGGTGGAATCCAGCCTTTCCCACTGCCCAGCTGCGAGGTGTCAGGAGAGTTATCCGAGGACACTGCATTTTAGGGAAGGGGAATCAGGCTTACAAAGTGCCAGGTATATATTTTTTCATTTTGCGCATCATAGTTACTATGCTGATCCTGATAAAAATAGAACATTATTTTTCTTTGTGTTTTATTTTATCATCAGATATATATTTTACCCTCCATTTTGCTTCTTTATAAAGTATATTGATGAATCATAAAAATATACATTACCATTAACCTAGATTTGTTGCTTCTGGAGCTGAATCTATAGTATGCTGTTGGTCTTCCCCGAGCCCTCCCTCAGAACAGCCCAGAGTTGACTGCGGGCATGTCCCTCAGTCTTGCGCAGAATGTGTTCATCAGCGGCATCCCGGGTTTTCATCACTTCTGTGAGCCGCCCTGTTTCCTGCAATACTCCTTACTTACAAGTCAATGAGTATTAAAGGAGGCATGTTGGTGGCGACTGGGTGGGAGGGAATAGGTCCCTTGAATGCAAATCTCAGCAGGTAGCCCCCTCAGCAGGCACCCACAGCTCCCTGAGTAACGGGAATAAGAGTGGGGGGCATGGTAGGTTTTTTTCCCTTTAATCCCTTTAATACTCAGTATCTCTAATTAACTAGGCTCTGATTACTCAACTCCTGCAAGATCAATTCAGGACTGAAGTGTAGGATAAGGAAAACAACACAAGATATTATTATCTTTGCAGAAAGCTACGAGCTTTGCCTTGGAGCCAAAGATTTTAAAAGATCTGCTCCCAGCTACACAGGTACTAGGTACGTGGACTGAGCTGGGGAAGTGAGTGGTCTTCCTCCAAATCAGGCGCCAGCTCTGAGCTCAGTAGTGTCTGCACATCCGGCCCCAGCACAAAAGTCATCCGAGTTCAGTGAATGTCTCAGCAGTGTGTTGAGTGGCTTAAACTTGGCCATGTAGGATAAGAAAAGAGCTTCATTTTTCTCTAATTACTGCCTTCAACTATGCTTTGCAGCAACACCCTTTCTGTCCACTTTTACATTAATTCCTGGCTCACTTCTATTACAAGCTTATCATTTGGTAAGTAAGACTTACATTAAGGTTTGGAAAAGTTCATTCTATCTGGTTCAAATCTGCTTCCTGTTCCCAGTTCAGGCCTGACCCATGGCTGGGGAGCACGTAGTTCAGAAGACAACGAGGTGGTCTGTTCTTGCCTTGACTAGTTACCACCTACTCTGCAGATCAGCTCCACAAGAGTGAGAGAAAGGGGGAGGGAGGGCTGTTCAAAAATCTTACTTGATTTGTTCTGGGTCCTTCTTATGACTGATGTTTAAATGATGAATTTTCCTTGGAGGCAGATGTGTAAGTTTTTCAGGAGTCGTGTGTGACATGAACATTTCGTGGTCCTGGACTCACATGGTGTGACCTCCTGCCCCACTCCAGTGCCTGCCACTGTCACAGTACCCGCACTCCACAATCTGGGCCACCAGTCTTGGTCTGGGCCATTCTCAGTCTTGGTCTCCCCAACACAGATTGAGCTTAGCTACTTCCTCCAGCATCCCCCAAGCCTGGGGGAATGCCATATCGCTGCCAAGGCCATGCCTTACCCTTCATGGTCCTCCAGCCCCTCCTCACTACCAGCTGGAGTGGAGGCTGAGGCTGCTGTGTCTCAGTTGAACTCTGTGTCTTTAGCCCAACAAGGGTACATCTGGCACCTTCCTTTTAATGTGGGACATTAATTGCTTCCTCTCTCTTTGAGCACCAAAGATATTTAGACTAGTAAAGTTCCGCTTAACATATTTCTACAACAAATCAAAATAGTCTTTCCATGAATATGTGGTGAAGGGGCAATTGGATAAACATATTTTCATAGATGGAAAACCTTCCTGTGCATGCACTTCATTCCAAATTATATCAAAAGCTTGTTAATGACAGAAAAACAGTCCTCTTAATCATGTAAGTGCACACTGACAGTAAATTCAGACTCCTTTGAACTGTTCAAATAGTCCAATAATGCATGCCTTGCCTTTCCACTTTGATTTGGTAATTGCCAATATTTTGTAAATATCTATCATTTAATAGAAGGATAAAGCCACGGTGCTGAAAGTCCAAATAAAGAGCATGAACAGGAAGATAAGGTAGGGCAAAGGTCGCCTTAGTGCTCTCAGGGAAGACAGGAGAAGAGAAAGCCATTAGCAGTTATTGATCACCTACCATCGTAATCTTCAGATGACATCTCTGTCCCCTACAATGCAAGCAAGGTAGCTAAGTTATGGTTGCAAATCCCGGGCTATAAGAAATTAAATATATGTGACTGTCAGCACACGGCTAATAAGGGACAGATGGGTTCAAATTCTGATATGTTTCAACAACCCCTTTTGTTTCATCTTGGCTTTTGCTTGTTGAGAGTTCACACTTTCTCATGTCCCCGCCCTAGATTGCTCTTCTAGATTTCTCTCTCCCTGAACTAGTTTTCTGAGAATACACAAAACAAATGTTTCTCCTCATAACTATGATAACAAGGATTGCACCTTTCTGCCTGCTATGTTGAGTGTAATGCCTACTACCTGGGACATGACAAGTGTCCCACTACTCAGCTGAATTAATAAACAGCATGGACGAGGCTCAATGATGCCCCGGGAAGAGTAGGACATATCTAAATAAAAACCTTGAATTTGATCAACTGAAGACAAGTTTTAGGAAATGCCCATGGTTTAAAATTTAAAGAAAAAAAAAAAAACTTTGAAATTCGACACCTTTATTCCTTTGTGAAATATATTGGTGCAAAAAAAAAGAGAAAGAGAGAGTGTTTCGTTGGAGAATAGTTTCCCTTTATAAACCAGCGATGAGCAGATTGCGGCAGCCGAATGGAGCATCCTGGCAGACTGCATTAGGAGAATGATAACGTGAGAATCAATGTTTAAAACATTCCCTTAAAAATCAACTCTTGAAATTAAAGAATACAATCTCTGAGAAATGCGGGAAATATTTGGAAGGTATGAAGGAATGAACACTTACTTTCTTCTTATTCAAGTTTTTTATTCCCTAATTGTTCCTGGCCTGGCTCACAAAGATAATGTAGAAAATATTAATTAAATAACAGAGGGACAGGCTCTTTTGAAACTTTAAAAAATATATGTGTTTGTTGTTCTGGAGAGCCTGTGGTCTTATAACACTGATCTGGATGCACAATCTGGATATCTAGTGACGGGGCTGAATCTGCGCTTGAAATGGTACAATAGAAAGTCGTGGCCACTTTACTAAGGAGGGAAGGTTGGAGTCTGCAATCCCACGTCCGAGCTTTTGCTGTGTAAAATGGAGTTCTTCCCACTGTCCCACAAGACAGTTCAGGGCTTTGTGGGCAAGCTGATTTTGATACAGAAATAAATATTCTTACACTTGGGATTACATGGCGCATGGGATCACAGTCCAGGGCAAAATCCTTCAAGATTAGACTTAGAAATTCTATCATGCCTGC
Organism: Loris lydekkerianus; assembly: GCA_963574355.1. Lineage (NCBI taxonomy): Eukaryota > Metazoa > Chordata > Mammalia > Primates > Lorisidae > Loris > Loris lydekkerianus. The sequence continues at coordinate 14,813 of CAUYPK010138353.1, forward strand.
TGTTCTCTGGTTCCACAGATTGCTTTGGACTCAGAATCACCTCCCATCAAAGGGCAGCGTTTCATAAGCAGAAACTCTATCTGCTTGGCTGCGTATCTCCAGACCTGGTTTGCTCCCTCCATTAGGCTGCTTAGATCAAAATCTCAGATAGAACCCTCCAAATTCTGCTCTCAGCTTTCCATTCTAGAACGCTGAGACAGCCCACTTTAAATCTGTCCTTCAACTCACTCCCACCTTACTCGAAAACTGAAAAGACACCATCTTCTGTCACCTACACAGCATCTGCCCCAATGCCTTGCTCCTAAGGGCCTTTGAGGCTAGTATTTAATAAATAACAACATAGTGGTGTTGATGGTCATGTGAACATGATCAGGATACACTGTAGATGAAAGTGGTCTGTGCAATGAGAACGTTCATCCTCCTTGTAACAGAGAGAACTCCAGGGCTGGTCTACTCTCCTGCGATGATCTTAGGAGGACTCAGGTGAGCCCTTCTCTCTGCTCTGTGTCTTCAGAGTGCTGGTTTCTGTCCTCCAGGGCACTCACTTTGTGATCACGGGATGGCTGCCGCCGTATGCGTCCTTACACAAGTAGAGGCAAAAGAGGCCTCCACTTTTAAAAGGAAGAACAGGTTCCCATAAGCCCCTTGGCTTGCACACCTGCGCCTGTGTAGGACCAGCCTGTCAGGGGGTCAGGAGAGAACATTCCCTGTGATGGAATTGCATGGATCATGAAACACCCGAGCACAGGCTGAAAGAGAGGACTTCAGACACAAGCAGCATCTTCAGGGAAGAAGCCAGAGCAGGAGTGGGTCTGGGTGCGTGATCTGCACATAGAACTGGGCTTCCTTTACTATTTGTGAGGAGCCTGCAACCAGAAACACAAATTAACCCCCTCGGAGTAGTGCTCCATTCAGAGAATAAGCAGACATTTTTCGGCACCTGAGGAGTGCAAGGCACTCTGCAAATCACAAGGAGAACAGGTCGAACATGTTTCACTCCACTTATTTCTTCATTCATTTGCGCAATGAACATTTATCTGTTAAATAGTAGCCTCCTAACTACTAGTATTAAATGATGAACTATTTCCTGCTCTATGGGGTCTTATAACTTGGTTAGAGAAACAAAGAATTAATGTTCTTATCTAAATGGTTTCTCTAGTCCAGCAGAATGGTGAGCTGAGTCTGGCTCTTGGAGGCCCCAGAGAGCTAATTGTGTGTATTTCTTTTCAGGTTCATGGTAGTTTGAAATCACTTATGATAGAAGAGCTACACCATCAAAATTGGAAAATGCTATAAATCAGAACACACACACACACACAAACACACGCACACACCCCACAGAGACTATGGTTAAACATTAACCAGCACAACACTCACAGGTCATGTGACAACAAAAACTTAAAGGCTAAGTCGTGAACTGTGAGTAATACTCAAATCATAGGAATAAAAACAAAGTCCAGCCACCCTTGACCCTGATGCACAGTGGGTGTTTAGTAAAAGTCTGTTACAGGAGTTAATCAAGGAAGTCGGTGGTGGTCAGCTACTAAGAAAATCTTTGGGGAGAAGAGGTGGGTTTGTGCTGGACATTGAAGACGGGGTGGGATTGGAATAGTCAGAGAAGGTGCGGGTGCAGGCTTCCCCGGGAGAGCAGCATAATGGCAAACCTTGGTGCAGAGAAGGGTCTTCTGAGTACATCTACGTGGCTGGAGTGTGGCGTGTTCATGGGGATGACGGTTTCAGCTTGGTGCTCTCCTTATGGACAAGGCTTTGCAGGTTACTATACTAATGCTCAGGAAAGCAGAAATGGAGAAGACGTTGCCTGGGACATAATTCTGCCAAGGTCCCTGTTCCAAGTCTGAAAGTCTGGGCCATGCCAGGTCGTGTCTCGGTTGGGCTGGTCATTGAATCCCACACATCATTTCTGCAGAAAATGTGTTGCATCTCCACATCTTAGCCTAGGGAAGTGTTGGTTACTTAGCTAGTTGTTACCTGATTCTAGTACTGAAAGATGGGATTGACTACTCATTCAAGACTCATGATCCCGGAAAAGAGGAAAGAAACCCTTCACACCTTCATGTTCTGGGAAAGGCTCTTTGCAAAGAAATACCCTGCTGCATGTGACCCAGATAAGACCAGGGTTTGCCCATGACAAGACCAGACATAGACCCACTAAATTCCTACTCATTGTCTAATAAATGATTGATTGAAAAATGGTCAAACCCATTGACCAATCTGGAGCAAATACTGCTGACTTGCCCTAACCCAAGTAGTTAAGCTTTTCACCACAGCACCCTGAATTTGGCCCACCATTGAGCACTGGAACCAGGAACAACCTGGCCTCACCAACCCACCTGAGAATTGCCTGGCCTGAGGGGAAATGTCCAGTGTCTCATTGTACCAGCCACTCACACCTGTACCCTGCACGCGGTTCTTTCTAGACTGGCACGCACCTCACCATGAGAGAAAATCCCTTCTTTACTTGCAGAACTTAAGGGAGGGGGGAGCAGTCTCCATATTGCGATGTCTTTATCCTACAAAAATCCTTTGAAATAAAATCTCTCCTTACCTAATTTTGGATTTGTTTTTATTTGACAGAATTGTGTTTTATCCTGTCCCTCTGTGCCCGAAAGCAGTACTATAACAAACCCTCCATGCTCCCAGTGGGTACCCCAGTGTCTACAGCACACACGGGACCCACCCTGCCCTGAGAGAGACCTCAAGCTCCTGGCATCGCCCACCATCAAGCGCCAGCTAAAACAACAGAATAAACTCACGTAGACAGAAGAAGTCGAGAAAGCATCTCAATGTGACTTCTAAAGGACCTTACTTTTCTTACTGACTTTGAGCATATTTGAGAAGAGTAACTGGTTCATGAATTTAACATTCTTCCACAACAAACAGAAACAAACAAACAAAAAATTTGTATCATTATCAGATAACAGATATATTCATATTGCAAGAAAAATTGCCCACTGGCTGCACAGGTACAACATAGTCCAAGGGGACTTCTCTAGGTATGCAAGTACAATACAGAACCTGGACTAGCATGAGCTGGCTGAAATGTGACCTTGTTCTCAAATCACCTTTTAGATCATATTGACTAAAAACATCCAAAAGCTTATAAGAGTACAGTATATTTTAATGAGCAGCTCTGAAACACATTAAAATATATCAATAAAAATAATGTATATTTGGCAAAATTATTCTATTAACTGGGTTACTTATACTAGAATATGGTTTCTTAGCTCAGTTCAGATAACTTTATTTCTTTGAAATTTACAACACAACTAGAAAGATATATGGAGAACACTTAGAGATCTAAAAATAGACGTTCCATTCAATCCTGTAACCCACCTCTTTCTTACCCTCTCTTTCCCCTTAATGCTGAGAACCATGACTCTCCTCCCTCTTTACCTGTTTACTGAAACTGCTTCAAGATACCACTAATCTCCTTACCAAACATGGTCAATGTCTTTTCCAGGATCAGAAGTATTGTGTTTTGTCCCTATGTTACCACCCTACCAGGTTCATTGCTCATTGCTTAAGAGGAAGTAAATTCACAGAAACAGCCAGGGTTACAGTAGAGAAAGGACTTACCATATATACTCGAGTATAAGCCGAGCTTTTTCCGGCACAAAATTTGTGCTGAGTTCGGGTTTTTCAGCCCAAATTTTGTGCGGAAAAAACTCGGCTTATACTCGAGTATATACGGTAATACAGCAGATGATGTGAGAGGGTATGGGAGGATTTCTCAAATCCATCTTCCCGGGAATTTGGGGTAAAGAGTTTTTAAGGATAGTTTGACAGGCAAAGGATTAGCCACTGCGTTTGCCAGTTAGCTAGGTTCAGGCCAAGATTACAGGGGTACAGAAAGCATCTTCAGTTCCTGCGTTGGGGTCACAATTTCAATTGTCAGTCTCTTGGTGAGAACCACTGGTCTCAAAGATAGCTCAGAAATTATCTTTAGGTTTTGAAAAAGTGATGTTATCCATGGAGAAATTTAAGAATTTTTATGACCACCAGCTATGTGACTCCAGAGTAACAATTAGAAAAGTAAACAGGAGGGCAGGGACTAAATGTTATTATTTTTAGCTAGGTCTGTGCCTTTGCAGAGTTTTAGCCTTACCCCAGTTCTTACATTGCACATGTTTATTGATTTTTAAGGGTGGTTTCAAGTTGCTCTCAGAGCTAACTTTGATGTCAGAGAACCATCAAGGGGTGTGGTTCTCTAACCACTGAGCACCTGTCTAAATTAGTGCGGGTGGTTCTCACCAGGTGTCCACATCAGAATGGCCCGGGGGCTTGTTATGAGATTGCTGAGACCCATCCCCATAGTTGTGACTCAGTAGATTTGGGTAGATCTGTCTAGAACTGGAGAGTCAAATGACTTCTCCAGTGATGCTCTTGTGTCTGGTCCAGAGACATCTCTTTAAGAAACACAGCCAAATAGTGGTCATCCCAGGCAGAGCATTAAAATTGCTAAGGCCTAGGCAGTGCCTGTGGCTCAAGAAGTAGGGCACTGGCCCCATATACAAGGGGTGGTGGGTTCAAGCCTGGCCCCAGCCAAAACTACAAAAAAAAAAAAAAAAGAAAGAAAAGAAAAAGAAAGAAAGAAATATATGGAGAGTGGCGCCTGTGGCTCAAAGGAGTAGGGTGCCAGCCCCATGCGCCAGAGGTGGCAGGTTCAAACCCAGCCCCGGCCAAAAACTGGAACAAAAAAAAAAAAAAAAAAAAAAAAAAAAAAAAATATATATATATATATTATATTCTCACTCAGTTGGTCTGGGGTGAGGCCCATGCATTTTTTTTTTAAAGTGTGTCAGGCCTATATTTGCCCAGGCCTGACACACTTTAAAAAAAAATGCATGGGCCTCACCCCAAACCAACTGAGTGAGAAAATCTGGGATGGGTCCTGAGCTGTGAAGCTTGGTATTCCCTGCCTTTAGGTGGGCAGTTCAGAGGCCTAACTGAGCACAGGGGCTGTGGACAAAGAGAAAAGCTCAGCTTGAAAAGGTAATCAGGGTCTAGAAATAACTCTACTTAGTCTTAAATTAAATATGGGAACTAGAAGAAAAAAATAAATCACTTATATTGTAGAGCTATAGAAATAATATTTGTACTTTTTCCAAATACTAGGAAGACCACAGTCTACACACACAATCATCAACCAGATGGCAAATAGCTTACTTGTCTACTCAGGGATGCGAAGACTTCACCTCCCTTGGTACTCTGCCAAAATAAAGTAAGAGTTCTATTTGGAAACAAGTTTTTGTTTTTGTTTGTTTCACATTCTTACAGGTTTCATTTCTTTTTCCTCCTGATAATCCAAACATTAGTAATAATATCACATTTTCTGTTTGCATATTCCTATCTATTGACTTTCTCTCTATTCACACACAAACAGCTGTTTCTTTTACAATCTACCCCACCCCCTTTGCATCCAAAGTAGTCATTTGTTCCAGGAATGCTAGATCAATATTAAAACATTTATCCATATAATTCATGGCAACAAAAAAATTAAATATACAGGCAGTGAGAAGGCATTTGATAAATTTCAGCAATCACAACAATTGCTGAAATAAACAGAAATACATAGAATGCCCTAAGTATGATGAAGACTATTATCAAAGCCCAAAATCAAGCATCATATTAGATGTGAAATAATAATCAATCTCATTTAGAAAACCACAAAGAAAACAAAGGTATCTTCAAGCATCTTTTGAGTTCTACATTGCTTTGGAGACTCTAGCTAATGTAATAGTAAAAGAAAATTAAACGAGTAGTATAAATATGAAAATGAAGACAGCAAATTATCTTTATTTAAAGATTATATAACCATGCCCAGAAAAGCCAAGAGAACTTAACAGTAATTTTTAAACTATTAGAATTAAAGAAGAAATGTGATGTTTAAAAAAAGTTTCATAAATGCTCAAAAAATGCAAAAATCATCTTTGACAGAAGATCTTCTGACAGAAGTCACTTAGAATGAGAATTTTCAAAATTTCATTAATAATCAATCATATTAGAAACTAAATAGCCAAGGAATCAACTTAACAAAAATGTTCTAAGTGGAGAATACAATGAAAAAAAAACATAACAAATAAGATCTAAGTAAATGAATAGGATTGTCAATTATTTTCAATACAAATTAACTTCTCATAAAAATTATAAAGGGTGGTGAGTGGCGCCTGTGGCTCAAGGAGTAGGCCACCAGCCCCATAAGCCAGAGGTGGCAGGTTCAAACCCAGCCCAGGCCAAAAACTGCAAAAAAAAAAAAAAAAAAAAAAAAAACCCATAAAGGGTGGAGGGAAGGTAAGTGGTGGGACCACACCTACAGTGCATCTTACAAGGGTACATGTGAAATTTACTAGGTGTAGAATATAAATGTCTTAACACAATAACTAAAAAAATGCCGTGAAGGCTGTTAACCAGTTTGAAGAAAATATTTCAAATTGTATAGAAAAGCAGCACATTGTACCCCATGATCGCATAAAAAAAATCATAAAGGGTTCTTTAATGAAAATGGACAGTATAATTTTAAATTTTATACTGAAAAATCAATGTATAAGGATTGCTAAGACGATGAAAAAAAGTAAAGGAGAGATAATATAGGAACTAGTGCAATCAAAATACTATGGTACTAGCATAGGAATGGTCAAAGAAATCAGAGAAAAAGAACACAGAAATAGATCCAAGTATGCATAGGAACTTAATATATGATAAACGTGGTATTTAAATTCAGTCATGAAAGAATAGTTTATTTTATAAATGAGACTGGAATAATTGGGCATTCATCTGGAATACAACAACATTAGTCTCTTACTTTCAGACCATTATAAAAATAAACTTCAGATGGGTTAACCATCCAGTGTAAAAAATGAAATAATAAAGATTATTGGGAGAAAAGTTAGAAGAATATGTAAGTCCTCGTTAAATAAGAAGGAAACCAAGAATGCATAAGAAAAATCCTAAATAAATATTATTTCAAAAATTAAGAATGTCTAAATGGAAAAGGCACCATAAATAAGGTCCAAATATTTTCCAGTATATATGAAAGTCAAAGACTTAGCATGCCTGTTCTACAAAGAAAAATAAATTATTTCAAAATCCAATAACCAGTAGACAGATGGGCATAGCACATCAAGCAAGAAATTCGTCCAAGGAAAAATGCAAAGGGCCAATAAACTTTCTAGTCTCACTAGTGCACAAACAAAAATAAAAAAAAATAATATGCTTTCCTGTACTGTGGATCAGAAAGAAATGTGGAGACTAGTAAGGACAATGGTGATGATAACAACAACCAACAACAACCACATGTCTATATTCTGCTTACAAGGTGCCTGCCCCTGTCCTATGCATCTTGTGTCGAATAGCTCATTTAATCCTATCAACAATCCACGAGGTGGGTGCTGAATTATCCCCATTATGTGCGTGAGGAAATTACATATGCACATCTGAAATAAAATATCCATGAAACAATACCTTTATCTCTAACACATGCAAAGTTCTCGAATATTTACTCTTCTTTTTTATATTAAATTCCCATAAAAATTGCTGGTTAGAACCCAGCAAACTGATTTTACAATACACAAATGGGTACACTCACAGCCTGAAAATCAATAACCTATAGAGACGTAACAATTTTTTAAATTAACCTCAGTTTCAGAGTAAAGGACATACTTAGACCTCAATTATGGAAGAATCAAGGAAAGAAAGGAGAAAATGATCAAGGGGAATGCATCCTATGTGCATGAATGTATTTTCTAGAAATGAGTGCATGTGTTTGTGAGGAAAAGGTATGGAAGGATTGACATCTTACCGAGGCTGTTACCTCAGGGGGCTGGAGACCTCTCCCTGTGCACCTGTTTCATTTGTCCAACTGCAAAAAAAAAAAAAAAAAAAATGCTTTGCTTTTGGGTGTCTGCTCAGTCTCACTAGTGGAAGGCAAATACAAATCAAAGTAAATAATGTGCTTTCCTCCACTCTTGGATTACAAGGAAATGTAAAGACTAGTATGTAAGTTAAGAACAATTCAACAAACAAAAACAAGAGAATTCTGTAGTCTGTAAACTGTGCTCCGGCATAAGCTTTCCTAACTTCATTGCATCTCATGCTTGACTAGCCCTCAGCATTGACTCCCATGTATTAAAAAAATGAATCTTTCAGTTCCATCTACAAAACCTTCTGGGAGAGGAATAAATTTGATTACAGTGTCTCCTCATCAAGGGGGAAGGAAGGATCAGTGATTGCTCTCACCAGGAGTAAAAAAATAGAGCAACTGAATGAAAGGAAAATATCTAAGAGTTAGAAAAGATGTGTACAGAACAAAAATATACCTCCATGTGAATGACACTTTACTTATTCATTTATTCAGTGCCTGATTTGATTTTTCTGTTTGGCAAACCCAAAGTGCCACCTCTATATTTTGCAAATAATTTCTAGAGGTGTTCCTTATAGTTCCTTTCGTATCCCCTTTAGGCCTTCCTCCAACTGAGTTGTTCAATATTCCCAGGAGCTTGCTCAGTTTAAACATTAAATAAGTCTGGGTCCTTCTTCCAGAGGTTAAGAGAAAAACAAAAACAACAAAAAAACTAACTTAGTACTGTTTGCTAGCTCCACCTTCTGGACACATGCTAGAATTGCACTACCCTGTCCACTCGGGGGTTAAAGGCAACTATAGGACTTGCTTTGTCCAATGAAACAAGAGCAGAATTGAGGTGTCATTTAAGATCCAGAGTATAAATTTGCCACACCCTTTTCTGCCTCAGAAATGATAGAAGAAGGTGTCACCCTAGATCCTCAATATTGATGATGAGCATACAGAATATCCTTGGAATAACCTTGTATTGTATTAAGTTATTAAAACATAAGCATTGCTTTTTACTACTGCATAACCTCACCTCTCTTGACTGATACATTTCATGAGCACTTAGGTCTTAGTTGCAGACTCCTAGTGTACATTACTGCAATTGAAAGAACGCTTGTCCACTGCTGTGATGATGATGTCTTTGCCCTCTGGAAACCTAGTGGAACCCAAATGGTGTACATAGTGGGCCTCAATAGCATGACATCTTTAGCTAATTTCACATTTTTTTTTTTTTTTGAGACAGTCTTACTATGTCACCCTCAGTACAGTGACCTCAAACTCTAGGGCTTAAGCGATTCTCTTGCCTTAGCCTCCCAAGTAGCTGGGACTCCAGATGCCCACCAAAATGCCTGTCTATTTTTTTTGGCTGTTGTTATTGTTATCATTGTTGTTTAGCAGGCCTGGGCCAGGTTTGAACCCACCAGCCCCAGTGTATGTAGCCAGCACCCTAACCACTGTGATGGGCACCAAGCCATCACTTGAATTCTTAACCACTGTTTTCTGAAGCATGACATCCTTGCCTGAGTATAGAGTAACTTCCAGCCATGGGCTACAAGGGAATCCTCAGAAAACCTAATGCCAATATTGTATCCAAGTCACCAGATCAACAACACCCTTCATGGTAAGTTTCTCTTCGGGAGCCCTGGTACTTATCTGATAAAGAATCTTTGTCAGTGCCACTTTTGGTCACTTCATCATGGATAAGGATTTTAGAGGTTAATTGTTTGCCCCTAGAAATCCCAAAGTTCCACATGCAATCAGTGAATCTTTTCCAAGGTGTTCAAACTAAAGGGTCTCAAGGAGCAACAGCTTTCACCTTTTGTGAACAAAGTATTTGTTCATATCCTATGCTAGGCTGGAGCCAGCTCATATAGGCTCTGGAAAACAGACTGTGTGCATCTTTTCCTAACTCTGCCTTCAGCACCTCATGTTAAATTGGTTTTGACAGTCGGAGGAGTATTTACACAATAGGAATTGGCAATTACTACAAATTAGAGCTGTTGATGTTTTTCTGGGACAGTCAGTTGTTAAACATTTACCAACACACCACTAACTACATCAACCCTCCTCATCTCCTCTTCTGTAGGTATCTACTGCTTTATAATTTCATAAGAGAAAGAGCTCACCAAAATGGTTTTTCATCTGGTAAACAACATTTTTCATATTTTCTTGTTATTTGCCCCCATGACTTAGTAGTCACTTGCTTACTGTTTCAAACTTCACCTCATACCACAAAGAAGCTATTATGTGCCAGGTACTAAGAATACAATAATGAGTAAAATGGAAATCTCCCTGCTCCATTAGAAGTTCATTTTTGAAGTTTGGAAGATGAAGGGCACCTGCCACTGATGTAAAATTTCTTAAATACCATATCCCTTATTTGTCATGCTTATTTACCTTAGTTTCCTGAGAACTAATCAATAAATGTATGTGACTATTTTGACTATAATAGAGGTAGTGGCCATCTGTGACTGTTTGTGTGTTCCCAAACACTTCCCTTTGAGAACTACTCTGTGCACATCATATAATTCTAGTAGAATGTCAAGGTGCCAGTTTCCCTGCTCCATCTGAAGGCACACAGCTGAAGACAGGCAATATATCCCACTCCCAAGATGCACAGACTATCCCAGATGGGCACATGGCCCAAATGTGGCCAATGAGAATCTTTTTGCAGAGAATATGAATTCCAGAGGTCTGAAAGGTATTCCATCTAAGAGCATGAAAGATAAGAGCATCATAAGCCTAGATTCATCCTGTCACACAGAGACAGTTCGTAAGAGAATGAAGCCAATATAGATGAAATCAGACACCCCAGGAAAAGGGAAGGGAGACAAAGAGGGAACATGATGACATTGTTTATTTAAACCTCAAATCCACTGATGCCTGAGACAAAACTAACTCATACAGTCAATTAATTCCTTCTGGCTTACACTAACTTGAATTGAGATTCTATCAGGGACAGTGACAGAGTTCTCATTAATGCAGCAAGGTAAGGGAGAATTTAGGAAACAGCACTCTATCCCTGGTGAGCTTCAAAGAGAGATAACCAGGTAGGAGATGCGATGGCAGGTATGGACAACATCTAGACCAAGTTACAAGGACCTGTAGGAGAGAGGACCCTCCAGGGGGTCAAAGGGGCCCTGGCTCTTATGAAGTCCTCGTATTGTATTAAGCTACGAAAACATGAGTACTGCTTGTTACCACAGCATAACCTAGCCTATCCTGGCCTATCCTGTCTGATACACTTCATGAGCACTTAGGTCTTAGTTGCAAACTCCTAGTGTACATTACTGCAATTGAAAGAATGCTTGTCCACTGCTGTAATGATGATGTCTTTGCTCTCTGGAAACCTAGTGGAACCCAAGTGCAGTCCTTCTATTTGGCTTGCAAGAATACCACAGAGGCATCCAAAATTGGTTTGCATGAGAGAGGAGGGAAGGGAGAGAGAGAGAGAGAGAGAGAGACTGACTGTACAGAAAATATTCATCCCAGAATGAAGAAAAACAGGAGAGAGAGGTAAGATTCTCCAAGAGCAAGAATCTTTGCAAGTCTTTTCTTCTCTTTCTACCCTTTTCTTGGTAGCCCTCAATGAAAACAATGAGAACAACCTGACTTCTGTTAGATTGTCAGCCTCCCCTTTTCCTGCCCCATGGTCCCTGCTTCCATCTGCTCTGCCATGACCTTGCTTGTCTTCTCAAGTACAGGGAAAATCACCATGTTGGTATGTACCTGAGCTGCTCACCAGTGGTTTTTTAGTTTAAGAATTACTTATTTTTTTTTATTCATTTCTAGTTTTTTTGTGGTCAACTCACACTTAATTATTCAACCTGGGGAGGAACTTAGACAGCAGTAAAGGGATTAGTACATGCCACCAAAGGTGAGGGGAGGTGGGGCACTGGGCACTGCCAGAGAACTGAAAATAACAGGGTGTCAGGGATGCTTTTTTGTAGAGGGAAAAAAAGAAATCAATAGACAGGAGGGTGACAGACACTTTCCTTCTATGCATTAGAAAAAAGACTTAACTTTAAACAATGAAGAGAACTAAGGGACCAAATCCTTGAACTCTAAGTCACCACTATGCTCCATTCTGGAGTACACAGTCTGAGATGATATTTTCATTAGGTCCAAGGAGTATCTAGAAATCCACCAAGGCAGGTGGTAAGACTGGCTGTAGAGACTCCACCTATTGGCAAAATTGTGATTCTTTCCTTCTAATGTGGGGCAGTCTTTTGAAATAAGAACTCCTGGCAAAAAGAGTAAAACCACAAATTATACCCTAAGAAAAATACACTATAGAGATATCACAGATCCTTTGAGAGTCATGAAAATAATCTCACTTCCAAAAGAAATTACCCATCTGTGCCAGAAATGCATGTGTGTCCATGACATCTGTGGGGAGGGCGCAGGGCAGGCTGATAGAAATCCTCCTTGGGGCTTTGCTCTGGAACGTGTCCAACTGCGTGAATAATGAGTGCACATGAAGTATCGATGTTATCAAAGCCTGCATGTCATTCCGTGAAGCTATGTAAGGAAAAATCAATGTGACTCAGATCGATCATTTGCTTATCCTCTCATGCAAGTACTCAACAGATTCTGTCATGCACTGGGAGATACACATATTTGTTCAGGTTCTAATCAGAGAGATAATGTCATGATAATATTGAGTAAATATATCTCATTAACAGATGTATGCACAAAATGCAGTGAAAGTATGGTGAAGAGAAGGAAAACTGAACATGTGGGCTTATAAGGGTAGTGAGAAACAGGAATAAACGCCAGTTACCAGAACTTAGTGTGATGACAAGAGCTGAGCTGGAACACAGGAGACCCTAACTCCAGGTCCCATCGGTTACTGACTAGTTGTGTGATGTTGCAGAAACTGACCTTGGTTTCCTCACTGGAAAATTGAGGTGTGGCTTTCATATTTGTGGGGGGTGTGTGTGTGTGTGTGTGAATTTTAACTAGCAATGCATCTGCTAAGCAGAAAATGTTTGCACTCAGAGCAACACTGAAAGGCTGGTGAGAGAAGGCTTTTTATCTTTTGGGTCCATGTTTCCAAGTACAGTACTATTTCCCTGTCTTATCTGATCAAATTGATTTTAAACAGATGGTGATTTACAGGAAAAAAAAGAAAAACCAAGTATTTCTAGCAGTTTCAACTCATTTATCTTTATTAAAGGACAGTCTTTATATTCCAAACAAGCCTGCCTTATTTAACGCTGAATGAAGAAAAATGTTGTCATCTAAGTAATAGATAATCGACATTTTTAATAATCCTTTATAAAATCTGAATTGAAAGGATGTCTTAGAAACATACAAAGAGATCTGGAAGTGGACCTATTTTCTGTGTTAAAACAAAAACCAAAGGCAACTAAGGTAGAAATAAAAGACTTAAGGCCCTGCAATCCCATCCCCCTATTACCGTCTTTCCTCCCTTTTTCCTCACGGATCATGCTGACTCCCTTGTTCTCAGCTCTGTTTTGCGCCTTTGCCCACCTGCAGTCAGATTACACCTCCAGCACTTTTCCAAAACTGTGTCTTCCTGGGTCAATGATCCCTTCTTCATTGCCAAATACAATGGAGACTTTTTGTCCTCATTGATAGGAGAAAGTTCCCTATTTTGATACTGTTTTCTCTTCCTGGACTTCTGGGACACTAATATCTCCAGGTTTTACATCCTTGAAAACATCACCTAACTGCTACCACATGTTAAGAACTCTGCAAAGGATTTTTACATACATCCCCATTTAAACATCACAGCATCCCTATGGAGGGTGTGGTGTAATTGCCCTTGTACAGAGAAGAAAACAGCCCTGGAGAACCTTGCCCAAGGTCACACAGCTGGAACATGTATATGCTGGTTCCCAAGAAGACACTCTCAGCCAGGACAGTCATGAAGATAAAAAGGACCAGGCCTGGCTTACTTTATTGGCTGATTGTTGTCTTTATTCTAATTTTTTTTATTTTTAATGAAATGTTTTTATTTAAGCACTTTAAGCAGGGTATAGGGTACCTATCTGCAAATGCTTCTTTTGTCAAGTACCAGGTAAGCTTTTCATAGGCTTTTCCTCAGGTAATCAGCCAAGCAAGCCTATGAGATAGTTACTAGTATTATCTCTGTTTTATGGTTAAGGAAATAATGGTTGAAGGAGGTTGCCCCAAATCCTGCAGCTCAGGCCTTCTCTGCCCTCCTTGCTCTCCCCATCCAGCGATATCTCCCTCCTCCCCTCTTCTCTACACAGGAAGACCTCAGACATGCACATGGCTTCACCCCTATACTGTTCACCCCAATCCTGTATCCCAACCTCTTCTGGATCCTCCAGAACCATTTATCTATCAAAATGAGTCTCCATTTTCATATTCCAAGGTCATATTACCCAAAGAAAAAACATGTGGAAAGATTCCAGATGTGGTCATCTTTCCTCCAAAACTTAAATGTCATCATCCTCTACTTCTTCTCCCAAAGAATAACACAGCTATTTTCACCATGAAGTCTTAGAGGAGGGTCCTTCTCACCCCCTCCCCACATCCCTCACTCTCATCAAGGTGGTCCTCAAGTCCCATTAGTCTCCTCTCAGCGTGAGCTGAATCTTCCTGATTCATTCATGCCACCCCCACCTTCCTGCACACTCTTATCCTTTCTTGCCAAGATTCCTTAAATTACCTCCTGACTGGTCTCTATGTCTCCAATACTGCATGCTTCCAACAGTTACAGCCACAATGCTGCAAAGCAATTTTTCCAAACTGAAATTGTTATCTTGCCGCTTAAACTCTGAACGACTTGGCCATTTTCTCTCCCAATCTCCATTTCATCCATTCCCCACTGGATGGCAGCTGTGGATTTGTGTGGGTTTGACTTCTCCCCTCATTGACAATGGACAAAATATTCTAGACCTGAGCCTATCAACCCATGGAATTCCCTGTCCATAATTTAGAGTTAGCATGGATCCCAACTGAGCTAATCAGGCTGATGATGATCTCAGGATGTCTGTTGGAGACTTTAGAAAAACTCAAACCTTCTCTTATCCTGGGGGACATAAATGAAAAGTAAGTGTGTGCATCCACCTTGTAACAAGAAGGCAAGTCAACCTTAGGTTAAAGCTGACATTTCAGAAGATCCTAAAATTCTGGGCAGTTAAAATAAAAGTCATTCAGAAAAAAATATCTATTATCAGGACATCTGGGATGTCTGTCAATCCTGAGTCCTTCCTCTGTATACATAAACAATATTGTTTAAAAGCTCTGAAGATAGGCCAGGTGCTATAGGATCATGCCTATAATCCCAGCACTCTGAGAGGCTGAGGTGTGTAGATACCTTGAGCTCAGGAGTTGGAGACCAGACTGAGTCAGAGTGAGATCCTGTCACTACTAAAAGAAAAAAAAAAAAAAAAACAAAAAAAACTCTTAAAACAATAATTGCATTTTCTCTTCTTTACATTAGGTTGTTCCAGGTTTTGTGGGTCAAAAATGGCAGAATACACCATTTCACATAGCCCAACCTTATCCACTGTCAAATTATGCCTCCGCAGTCCCTCTGTTTCCAAACCATTTCTCTTCCATCTCCCCCTTGTCACATGCACTGCCAGTGTCCCAGGTCACTGAAAACACTCTCTTCATCCTTCAACATGTTCTTGGTTCCATAGCAACAACAATCTTTTTTCCAATACATGTTTTACCACATACCTTCTCTTCTCAAATACCTTTAATGGTTTCTCAACAGCATAATATAAACACACAATGTAAACTCTGAGGGAAGATTGTTCAAGGTGGAGGAGGGGGGGAGTTACTCTAGAGCAGACTGCCTAGAAGGGGTGAGATCTCAGCCAGAGTTTTTAGGAGGAAAGAAATGAGAACAATTCTAAGTAAACCAAGGAAAAGCAGAGATATGGAGGATACAGTCAGTGACCATTCCTTTCCATGCTTCCAAAATTAATGCAGCTATCGCAGAAAATGGCATTTGTCAGACTTTCCGCATTAGACAACAAGCATTATCGTAATTATTTTTGAGAGTCTAAGTATTTCAACCTGAAATGCAGATAAACAAAGTGGGGGGGGGGGACTGTAAGATTTTTGCTGTCAGCATTTTTGTGCTGCAGCAATAGTCTCGCTTTGATGATCCAAACGGAAATGGACGTGTGAATGGTTTTGCTACTGAGAACCAGACCACAGACTTAGGACTCAAATTGAAGAGTTATATGTGACTAAAGTAAACTTAGAACATATTTGAGCATTTTGTTCCTGGAACACACTTTGATACTCTGCCAAGAAGAAGCGGGATACCCAGAGATGAAAGTGGCAAAGAGCTCCTCCACCGGTTCCAGAAGTAGCTGCAGCAGATATCAATCAACGGGCAAAGTCCCTGGGCTCACTTTGTTTCAATTCCTATTTCTTCACAGGACATAGAGAGTAGAACAATCTGGTTTTAAAAATATTCATATTAAAACAATATAACACCCACCCAATCTTATATCAAATCCCAAAGTAATTAGTACATAGAATATAAATGAGGGTATTATTTTTTTTCTAGCACTCTTGGGAATATTTTAAATACAGAACAGGTTTATCATCAAAGCTAATGCATTTAAATATTAAGACATTTAAGCAAAAGTCATTCCTTCCCTCAAGCTACCAACTACCCAATCTTTTTTAAAGCGTTGATGGCATTTTAACATTAGATAGCATTACAGCAGGTGAGGGAGCAAGAATGCCCGAACTCTGCTCATCATCTTCACCATGCAGTTCTCAGGGAAGTCACTCATAAGAAAGAGTAACTAAATGGAAATGATATCAGTAATAGCATAAATTATTCATCTAGCCCAGTAGCTCCTTACTAAAGGCCGGGTTGGTGGTATGCCCAGGAAACCTCAGGACCTAAGTGGGGTTTCCAGCCTCTCTTGCTCAGTCTAGCCTTTACTTGGGGGAAGAAGTTAACGAGTTAAAGAACAAGGTGCTACAAGAGCTTCAGAAGTCCACTCCAGGAACGCAGGATGAAATTCTACTGGCTTTCCTGCTGCCCAGACACTAGGCGAAGCAAGGTCGGCATGGAGAGGAAATAACGGCATCTGGGGGCAGCTTTGTACTGAGGATTAACTCTGAGCTCTGGGAAATGTGTTTCCCTGATTGTCTCGGGTTCCCACAAATCTAACAATTGCCCGCCTTTCCATTGGTATAGTGTTGGGCAGACAGGGAGCAGACAGGGGCACTGTGACGTGGGGGGCTGTGGCCATAGCATCCCTTACCCATGGGAGAGACCTCATTCCGTGGGTAGCTGGACACATAGGGACACTTGCCCCTTGGTACTTACCCTGCAGCTCTCACAGGCCACAGGCTTCCTTCCTCTGGCAATGCTGTCTCCATCAGGGTGAGAGTTGACTTCTGTCTACTTCATCCCTGCACCCAGCGCATTGTTTCCCAAGCCCCAGTACTTCCAGGAGGAAGAGACTAAACCCTCACCCTCTAGCCCTCTGCCAGCACTCAGAGCAGCACTCCCAGCTTTGGGAAGCCTTTGCTGAGGGTACCTCTTCTTACAGCACCTCTTACAAGGCTACTGAGTTTGGGTTTCCTATTTTATTCATAAAAGTTCATTCGTCTTGAAAGTGGCAAGAAACAAGAGAAAAATATGTAATGTAAAATGTGAAAATCTTCTCACCTCAGCACCTTTTCTTCACAACACAACATTGTTAAATATTTGTTGTGCTTTATTCCAGACCTTTCTCCAAACAGAGGGAGGGCCCTGAGGGCAGAAGGGAAGGTGAGATTGTGTAGGCAGAGGGAAGGCAGGATGGTTACCTTTCACCACAAACCTACTTATTTTTTAGCATTTTTTTCATGGTTATCTTTCCACATAGGAATCTTTCTTACTCCTTTTAATGACTTCATAATAAATAGTATGTAATGTAGCATTAAACAGTAAAATAAGATTTTGTTTCAAAAGCTAGTTTGAACGAATACATGTGGATGTGCATCCTTTCAGATGTCCTATGGAAATTATATATATAACTTATATATGCTTGAATTATATATATTTAAATTATAATATGCTTGAATTATATATGTGTGTATACTACATATAGCTACATCTAAGTAAATAGATAGATGTATTTTAAATAATTATAGCCCTAAAGCTTTGAAAACCAAGAAGGTATCCCAATGTCAGAATAGCAGATGTTACTACTATCTATTCATGCCCACATCAGACAAAAACTCATGTCAATTGAAATTAAGGAGAGGGGGAATGAGGGTGGAAGGGTGATTGGGGTATCCTCACTTAATGGGCACAATGTGGGGGTGCCTGGCATATCTTTCCGGTGCAGGACACTACTAACAGGGCAACTGTACCTAACAAATTCAAATATTGTGATCTAGTTGTTTATATTCTAAAATTAACCTAAAAGCAAAATACATATCTATAGTATTTAAAAAAAAAAAAGAATAGGAGATTTGTTGTTGTTATTATTGTTATTGTTGTTGTTGTTTGCAGTTTTTGGCCAGGTCTGAGTTTGAACCCACCACCTCCAACATATGGGGCCGGTGCCCTACTCCTTTGAGCCACAGGCGCTGCCCCAATAGCAGATGTTTTGAATAATTCCTTATAAGTATAAAGCAAAGAGAAGATACAAAAACCGCTAGAGTAATCAAGAGAACCCAGTTATCTCACCATGGCAAACGGGATCATAGGCACTGTCCCCAGGAAGACACAGGACATTTCACTTACAAAGTACATTTAAAGCTGCAATTGTTGGAGGCTTCGCTTCCTCTTCTCGTCCTGAACAAGGAGTTCAGCATTAGCAGCTGCTCTTTTGCCTCCCAGATAAATGCAGAGAAGGGACCCTGTGAGGGAAGTTTTTCTGGGGGTGAAAGAAGGGTCTCCCAGAGAGACATAGCATCCTGAAGCCAGTCCAGACTCCACCACAGGCCTGGAGATGTTTAGGGTTGATGGAGGAAGACCAGGAAGGAATCAAACTACTATCCCACCTCTAGAAGTGAGGGGTCCTTGTTAATGGCTATTATCTAAATACTTAGCTCTGCACTACACGTCTCAGGGAAACCCTTCCTCTAAGCAAGCCTGACCAGATATAAAGCTAGAAATCAGCCGTCCCATTCAAGGACCCTGCAAACGAGAAGGTATGGCCAAATGAAAATTAAAAGAGCACTTGATGATCTGATAAGCCAGGCTCAACGCCCTCCCTTCCAGAGTGGCCTGGTGGGACTGAGGCTGGAGAGCTTCACCCCAAGTATAGCAGGTGCTCCTGGGCCCCACCAATGCCCTCTATGGACATCTGCCTCTCTGAATCACCTTGATGGCTATTTACTGCAAGTTCCTACAGCATCCAAAGCCCGCTTTCTCAGGTTGCAAGAGTGTCCTCAGCCTGTGCTCAGGACAGTCTGCAGAGTGACCCCTTACACACACACAGGAACAGCCCCAACCATCAGGAATGAGAATTAGTGCAAGAAACCACAGCTTCACAGCTATCTAGTATGAGGTGACCCACACTTTCTCCAGAGACCCCCGTGGGCTGCAGCACCAGCACCCACCAAGTTGACCTGGTCCCAGGCACACCAGTGCCGGCTTCTCCCTCTTCCGTTTCTGTTCTTACTTCCTCGACCCCTCCCATTACCTCCTGGAATCATCTCCAAAATAAATCCTTTGCACCTGAAACCTTACCTTAGGGTCTCTTTCTGGAGGAAACAAGGCTAAGACTCTAGACCTTGAGATCTTTCTTCCTATTTGAAATTTTTATCCTTTTACAAAATTTTAAAAGTCAGAAGAGCATGTATTAATCCAGAGAAAGCTTTCATCTTCAGGAGTATTTAGAAATGTCAAAAAAAAAAAAAAGAAAAAAAAGACAGATGGTGCCCCAAAAAATGTATAAACATTTTAAGAAAAGAAAAAACTGTATTGAATTTATAATACTCAAGTCCCATTTGACCTCTGTAATTACAAGAAGTAGTGCTTCACTTACCGTATATACTCAAGTATAAGCCGAGTTTTTTCAGCACGAAATTTGTGCCGAGTTCGGCTTATACTCGAGTGTATAGGTACATTCATCTTGTTATTGTTATATATTAAGTATTACAATTTTAATTTAATATTTTCCTTTATTAAAATGTGTATACATTTTTGGCACCCTCTGTATACAAAAATAAACAGAAGTAAACTTTATTTTTTAAGAAGCATCTGACTATCTACTTGAACCATTGACTCTCCTTAAAGTTAATAAAAGTTTTGTTTTGTTTTTTAATTGAGCAGTGGAGACCTCAATGCCCACATTACTATGAAGTCCAAAAGACCCTTGTCTTTGCCTCCTTATCTCTCTGACACACTCATGTATTGCCTAATA
The DNA here is from genome assembly GCA_963574355.1 of Loris lydekkerianus. Lineage (NCBI taxonomy): Eukaryota > Metazoa > Chordata > Mammalia > Primates > Lorisidae > Loris > Loris lydekkerianus. The sequence goes on from CAUYPK010138353.1 coordinate 35,021, forward strand.
ACTCCAGACAGAGAGAGAAATGGAGTGTAGCCTGTCCCCTAAGAGAACCTAGGCTAGTTTGTTATTGGTCTCAGTGCTGCCACAAAAATTTGTAAAAGGATAAAAATTTCAAATAGGAGGAAAGATCTAGTGCTGCAGCCACTAGAACTAATCCTTTAAGCCTTGCTTTATCTCTACAGGACCATCCCTGCCCTTGGTGGTTCCCTCAAGGACTCAGGTCCCAACATGGGGATCACTGGGATCATAGGAGGTGCCATGTTCACACTCTGCTTTGGAACCTCCATGCACAGCCATGAGAACTCACACATGGGGAAGAGTCACAAGCATTTATCCAAGGAGACTGTGTGCAGTTGCCCAGGCCAAGGAGAAACTGGAGACATCTCTTGATAAATATACAATGTGCCGCCTCCCTCAGTCCCTTTGCATAAGTGAATGAGTGCTTTGAAACACTCCTGGAAGGATAGTCATCAAAATATACATGTTGGCAGCACCCATAGCTCAGTGGGTAGGGCACTGGCCACATACACTGGGGCTGGCAGGTTCGAACCAAGCCCGAGCCAGCTAAACAGCAATGACAATTTCAACAACAAAAAAAAAATAGCTGGACATTGTCACGGGCACCTGTAGTCCCAGCTACTTGGGAGGCTGAGGCAAGAGAATCGCTTAAGCCCCAGAGTTTCAGGTTGCTGTGAGCTGTGACACCATGACACTTTACCTCACTCTACCGAGGGTAACATAGTGAGACTCTATCTTGGGAAAAACAAAAACAAAAACAAAACAAAACAAAAGCACTAATCTCATCCATGAGGATTACAGCTCCTTACCTCATTACTACCAAAAGGCCCCACCTTCTCATACCATCACGCTGAGGGTTAGCGTTTTAACATATGAGATTTTTTTTGGTGTGGGGGAGCAAACATTTAGTCCGTAACAGGTGATTGCCAAACACTAAATGAGAAACCTTCCAGAAAATAGCCATTACAAAGGAGTTACTCTATCCTTCTTCATGTTCTGCACAAAAATCATTAAGAGGAAAAATTAATATTTATCTTGCATTTTGGACTAAAATTATATTATTTACCTTCCATATAAAATAGTCTAAAACTAGCTTGATTTACCTGTTAGAAACAACTTTAATTGCATGTTTTTCCCAACTGCATTCACATTTGCTGTGTCTCCTCTTTCCCAATAATTCTTACTTCTTTCCCCCTTCCTCTCTCAGTCTCGGGACTTCTACTTCCCAAACCTGCCTGCAAATGACCCTTTTGCTATAGGAACCAGCACCACATACAATGCAAGGTGGCCACGGTGCCACTGGCCTCCACTTGCACTCCTCAGACTCCATCACTCCTCAGACTCCATCGTTAAGTGACGGAGGGCACATCCTTCATCATCGAGTACCTTGGGCCACACGGGCCATGCAGGCCAGCCTGGGCTCCAGAGTTAGGACGCACAGTGATCCACTTCACCATCGTGAGGAAGTGTCGCTGAACTCAGCTGCCTGGTGCAGTCCACACACATGTAGAACATTTTTTCATAAAATCTGAGCATCCACCTCTCCATGGAACAAAATCCACAACCACACGGACCCCTTTGGTTTGGAAATGGACAGATTGATTTTCTTCTTTCTAGGACCTCTCAGCCACTTCCAAATGTCATGTGGGGTATCCCGGAGTCCCCTTCATAGCCCATCAGTGTGGCCAAGAGCCACACAGCACACCCTCACAGGCAGCTGTCAGTGGTTCCACAAAGAAGGACAAATAATAGCCTGAGTCGGGTAAAAAGCCAAGGACAAAAATCTGCCTATGGAAGAGTTTCTTAAGGAGACTCCATAGGAGACCCTAAAAATTACTGTGCAGAGAAGAGCTCAGAACCAGAACTGTTGCTGTGAAACAGTTGTTCTAAGAGTCTCAAAGAAAACACTGATAGAATTTAACAGAAAGCTTCCCACATCCTGCAGTTGAAAATTCTGAATGTAGTGTGGGTGACAGCTCTATCATTCAGCCTTGAGAAAGGGGTGGGAACATGCCTCCCCAGCCTCAACCCTCCAATTCCACCCTGGCAATCAGAGACAGTCTTGAGTGTCATCTGGGGAGCCACAGAGAAGCTGGCACTGAGCATGGTAGACTTCAGTCATCAAAAGCCCAGGGAGAGAAGATAAAAAGATCTTTGAGCAAAGACACACGGCTATGTTCACGCATTAAATCTGGTCCCATGTACTCATAGGTGTGCCATGTTTATTGCTATTTTAAATAATTTTTAATAATATGGATTATCTGGTTTTTCACCCCATGGCAGATTGGAAGAGACAAATAAGAAAATGGAGCAGAGATGCTGTTAGAAGTAGGAACGCTGATTTAGAAAAAAAGAGACACGTATAATAACAGTGACAAGTATATGTTAGAGAAAAGCTAAAAACAATTTGAAAGCAAATAAGAATCTCCCAAGCATTCATGTAAAAGCCCTAAATTAGTTTCATAGTAGGGGTGAGTACATTGGATACCAATTGCAACCTAGGAATAGGGGTAAGGGGATGGAGGGAGGGGGGTGGAGGGAGGGCGATTGGTGAGAATACACTTGTGGTGCATCTTACAATGGTATATGTGAAACTTAGTAAATGTGGAATGTAAATGTCTTAACACAATAACTGGGAAATTGCCAGGAAGGCTATGTTAATGCAAATGTGTCAACCGGTCTGTGAAACCAGTGTATGATGCTCCATGATCATATCAATGTACACAGATATGATTTAATAAAAAAAAAAAAAGTAACCTTAAGAATCTCCCAAGCAAAGCAGTACAGGCTTATTTAGTGAAGAGGCAAAATAGGCTGAGTCCTTCACCTACTTCTAAAGATATCAGGTAACTGGTATTCAGCATGAGGGCTTGAGGTAGTCAATATCAATTGCACTTAAATCCAGTGTTCCTGTTGAATAAAGTGGAGGGAGTGTGTTTTAGACAGCTTCCCATCAAAAATAGTCAAGTGGAGAGCACAAAGGAGCAGAAAGGAATTTGGAGAGTGACAGAGATCATCTATCTACGTATGGATTGGGTTGGTGGCTACACAGATGTGCACCTCTGTTAATTCACTGGACTGTACACTTAGGGAGGTGCAGCTTATTACATGCAATCATACCTCGATGAAATTTATTTAATAAGTAAAATTATCTCATTGTGGTTTTAAGTTGCATTTTCCTTGATTATTATTAATGTTGAGAATTTTTTCACACATCCATTGGCCCTTTGTATTCTTTTAAAAAAAAACTCTGTTCATGTCTATTGCCCACTTCTTATTTGGATTATTTGTTTTTTTCTTGCTGATTTGAGTTCTCTGTAGATTCTGGGTATTGGTCCTTTGTCAGATGTGTAGTTTGTAAATATTTTCCCCCACTTTGTAGGTTATGTGTTAACTATGTTGCTTATATCCTCTGCCTGTGAAGAAACCGTTAATCTAATCAACTCTCCTTCTTTCTTTCTTTCTTTTTTTTTTTCATTTTTGTTGTTGCTGTATTTGCCTTTGGGGGTCTTAGTCATGAATTATTTTATAGCTATTGTTTAAAAATCAAAAAACAATAAATGGTGTGGATGTGGTAAAGACGGGATGCTTATACACACTGTGGGTGGGATTGTAAATTAGTACAACCTGTAGGAAATCAATATGGAGATTCTATAACAACTAAAAGTAGATATACCATTCGATCCAGCAATCCCACTACTGGGATCTATCCAAATAAAAAGTCATATATCAAAAAAATCTGTATTGAATGTTTATTGCAGCACAATTCATCATTCAAAGATACAGAATCAGCCTAAATGCCCATTAGTTTCTGAGTAGATGAAGAAAATTTTATATAAATATATATATGTGTGTATGTGTGAAGATAGAACCCTTGAGGTGGGTTCTACCTGTTCCTCACCTCTTCTCCCAAGTTTTGCTCACCTGCATAGTTTCCTGTATTTGAAATAAAGCCCTCTCTGTCTAGCACCATTTTATTTATTTATTTATTTTCAAAATAGTTTAGCCCTATGTAATTAATTCTAATTAATTTCTGTTCTGTCTTAGCTTTTTATTTATTTATTTTTCTTTTTTTTTTATTAAATCATAGCCATGTACATTAATGCAATCATGGGGCACTATACACTGGTTTTATAGATAGTTTGACACATTATCATCACACTGGTTAACATAGCCTTTCTGGCATTTTCTTAGTTATTGTATTAAGACATTTACATTCTACATTTACTAAGTTTCGCATGTACCCTTGTAAGATGCACAGCAGGTGTAATCACACTAATCACCCTACATCCGTCCATTCTCCCCCCCCCAACCCCTTCACCAAAATAGTAGGTTGAAAGAGGGTCAAAGCTTTCATATTAAATCAAAAAAATAGATTCAATTTTATTTAATAATTTTACTATAATAAAAAAAAATAAAACTAAGAGAAAATACAACAGTACAGCTTCTATGCTAATAAATAAAAAGAATTCTAAAAATTAAGAACAAACTAAAACATTTAAA
>CAUYPK010138355.1:0-23894 GCA_963574355.1 Loris lydekkerianus
CTTTGACACTATAAATAGTGAACACACAAAGCAGGAAAAAAACCCAAGATTTTCCCTGTATTCATAAACACCACATGAAAAAGACAATATAAGTTTATTGTGACATTTGAGACACAAAATGTAAAAAAAAAAAAAAAAAAAGATAAACTGGAGAAATGACCAGAATCAACTATTTTGGAACTCTGGAACCTAACTGGACATTTAAAACAACTGGGAGAGTTTTCAATAAGGAAAAAGGCTGCTGATCTCGATGGGGGAACATGTGCAAACCCAGCAGCTACACTTCCCCATCCTCACCCTGCCAAAGCAGTGGAGAATAGCAGCCTGCATTCTTGGAGTAAATGGTTAGCACCAGGCAGGCATGTTCTCCAAAAATTGGGGCCTGCATGTTTTAGTCACTCTGGCCAATCACTGAGAGAGAAGCACAGATGCAGACACTTGCCTTCATTTAGGTCCTCTCATACTGCCCTCTCGGCTATCCACATTTACTGGAAGATTTTAAAAGACAACACCTTTTTTTTAAAGCCAGCATCATTTTGTTATCTTTATTGGGTCACTAGCTGACAGACAATAGAACAGAAACTTCAGTGATCACACACAACAAGGAATACATAATTTGCAAAAATTACTTGGGAAAGTCACAAATGGTATTAACAGGCTCTAGCAAAGAACACCTGAGGAATGACATAATTTGGTTTCCACAATTACGACGTTATAATTCTAGAAGTGTCAAGGTCTCAACAAATAACTACAAAGCACATAAACAGGAAAGCATGGCTCATTAGTAAGAAAAGAAGCATTTAATAAAAACCATTCTCAAGGAAGCCCAGAATTTAAAATTCAAAAACTTTAAATCAATTGTCCCAAACATGTTTAAAGAGCTAAAAGAAACCATGGATAAAGTATTATAGAAAATCAGGAAAACAATGTATGAACAAAACAAGAATGGCAATAAAGAAAAATCATTAAAAGGAACCAAACAAAAATTTCAGAGCTGAAAAGTAAAAAAACCTAAATGAAAAACTCACCAGAACATTTCAACAGCAGATTTGAACAGGCAGAAAAAATGATTAGCAAACTTGAAGATAAATGGTCAAAATTATCCAGTCTAAAGAACAGAAACAAACAAAAAAAGATTAAGGAAAACTGAATAGAACCTGAGGGGACCTATGGGACACCATAAGGTGTACCAACATACACATCAAAGAAGTCCCAGAAGAGAAGACAAAGAAAAGGTAACAAACAAAAAAAGACTGCTGAACAGATAATGGCCAAAACCTTCCCAAATCCGATTAAAGAAATGAACATCCAAGAATCTCCATGAAATCCAAGAATAAACTCAAAGAGAGCCACGCTGAGGTACATCATATTGAAAGTACAGAAAGACAAAGAAAGAATCTTGAAAGCAGCAAAAGAGGAGCAACATAACATATACAATAGTGCCTTTTAAGAGTAACAGCTAAAGTGTTACCAGAAACTATGAAGACCCGGCAGCAGTAGGAATGACACATTTAGTCTAGGGAAAAAAAAAAAAAAAAAGTTCAGCCTCAAGAGCTTTATATCTAACACAACTATCCTTCAAGAATGTAGAAAAAATTAAGGCATTTCCAGATAAACAAAAGCTGAAAAAGTGTTACCAGCAGACCTGCCCTACAAGAAGATAAAGGGAGACCTTCTGGTTGAAGTGGAAGGATATAAGAAGAAAAAACACTGGTAAAAGTAATCACATGGGTAGTTATGTAAATGGCATTACTGAACTCTTGCTTTTAACTCTTCTTTTTTCTTTCCCTATTATATATGATTTAAAAGGCAAGTGCATAAACAAATTATAAATCTGTTAATGAACACACAATGTATGAAGAGGTTATCGTGACAGTAACAATGTAAAGAGGAAGAAATAAGAGTAGTGCTTATATACTACTGAACTATTATTTAAATTAGGTTGCTATTTTAAGATGTTAACTGTAATCCCCAAGGTAATCACTAAAAATCTAACTGGAAAATATTACAGAAAAGGAAAAGAGAAGGGAATCAGAATGCTATGCTACAGAAAAATCTAAATGCAAAAAAAAAAAAAAAAAAAAAAAAGGAGAACTTAAGTTAAACTAAGAACTGGTCAATTCTTCCTTATCAGTAATTACTTTAAATGTAAATGGATTAAACTCTTCAACTAAAAGGCAGAATCTGGCAGGCTGGATTTTAAAAAACCCAATCCACCTATATTTACAAGAGAAATACTTTAGATACAAAGACATGAAGAGACTGAAAGTAAAAGGACAAAAAAAGATATTTTAGCAATTAGTAACCAAAGAAGAGCTAGGATAGATACTGTTTTTTCAGAATAGACTAAAATCATCAAAAAAGGATAATAGACAAAGAAGGATATTACGTATTGAGATAAGAGGTTCAAGATATTAAAATACAAAAATTATAAACATATATCTAATAACAGAGAACAAAAACGTATTAAGCAAAAACAGAATTGAAAAGAAAAACAGACAATGTAACAATAACAAAGACTTTAATACCCCACTTTCAACACTGGATAGGAGAATATGATAGAAGATCAATAAAGAAACAGAGGACTTGAACAAAACTATATACACTTGGTGTATCAGACCTACATAGAACATTCTACCTAACGACAACAGAATACACATTCTCCTCAAGTGCACATGAACATTTTCCAAGGTAGACCATAAGCATGTCCACAAAAAAGTCTAAATATGTTTTTTTAAAAACTGAAATGATACAAAATATCTTTTCCAATTATAATGGAATGAAACTAGAAATCAATAATGAAGAAAAACTGGAAAATACACACATGTGGAAACTAAGTAACATACTCTTGAACAGCCAATGAATCAAAGAAGAAACCACAACAGATATTAGAAAACACTGAGAGACAAATGAAAACAAAAACACAACATACCAAAATTTACAAGATGCATATAGTTAAAGCAGTACTACGAAATCTACACCCGTAAATACCTACATTAAAAGACTCGTGGGGTGGCGCCTGTGGTTCAAAGGAGTGGAGCACCGGCCCCATATACTGGAGGTGCTGAGTTCAAACCCAGCCCCAGCCAAAAAAACTGCAAAAAAAAAGAAAAAGACTCACATCAATAATCTAACTATATACTTAACAAAGTTAGAGAAAAAAGAGCAAATTAAACTCAAAGCTAGCAGAAAGAAGAAAATAATAAAGACCAGAGAGGAGATAAAATAGTTAACAGAAAAAGAACAGGGTCAAAAAAAAAAAAAACAACAACAACAAAAAAAACAATGTAACCAAAAGTTGCTTCATTGAATAGATCAACAGTATTAATAAACCTTTGCTATAATGACTAAGAAAAAAGGTGATTAGACTCAAATGACTAAAATAAGAAGTGAAAGAGACACTGATACTAGTAATACAGAAATAAAAAGGATTCCAAAAGAACAATGTGAACAGCTATGTACCAGAAACTGATGACCTAATGAAATGGACAAACTCCCAGAAACACACTATCAAGACTGACTCAAGAAGCAGACATTTTAAATAGACCTAACAAATAAAGGGAATCAATCAGTATAAAATACTTCTAACCAAAAAAAGTCTGGGGCCAAATGACTTTGCTGGTAAAGTCCACCAAACATTTAAAGAATTAAACCAGGGCGGCTCCTATGGCTCAAAGGAGTAGGGCACTGGGCCCATATGCTGGAGGTGGTGGGTTCAAACCCAGCCCCGGCCAAAACTGCAAAAAAAAAAAAAAAAAAAAAAGAATTAACACCAATCCTTTTCAGAACTACTCTAAAAAATTGAAGAGGGGGAATACTATGAAACCAGTGCTACCTCGATACCAAAACCAAAGACACTATAAGAAAACTACAAGCTAACATCTTTCATAAATATTGATGTAAAAGTTCTTAATAAATACTAACAAACTGAATTCAGCACAATTGCAGAGCAAGACTGGAAGAGAATCCTCTAGTGATCATATTCCAGCATGAAGACCAAATGAACAACTAACTATCCACACAAGAAAGCACCTTCATAAGAACAATAAATAAATAAATAACAGAAAAATCACTTCTCTGCCTTTTGGCTAAGATCAAGTGTAAAATAATAAGGAACGAGGTATTGAATAGGAGAAGGAAGATAGTCTTACACTGCCTGTACAGCCAAGTGCCCAACATGTGGCCCATGGGACACACGCTGATTTTGTGAAGACTTTTTTTGCTTACCTGTGGTATAGGATCATTACCAAAAGTATGCAGAAACTTCTTTTTTTTTTATTTTTTGGCTAATCAGCTTTCATTAGTGTTTATGTATTTATTTACCATGTGGCCCAAGACAACTGTCACTCTTCTGATGTACAGCAAAAAGAAAAAAGGTTGGACACCCCTCAGCCCTACGCCATCCTGTCCCAATCTCAGGAAGTATAGTGCAGACAGAATCAGTGTGGTTGGGACAGAGAAAGTGAAGTAAGTGTGGGACTTTGCACTAGAACTAAGTGCTGCCCAGTCACAGCAGAATACAACTCCAGGCAAAATTCCACCAGTGCCCATGGAGTAAGTTTTCTCTTTTAATTTTTTTCTTTTTTTTGAGACAAGATCTTCCTGTGTCACCTGGGCTAGGGTGCAGTGGGGTCATTATAGCTCAGAGCAACCTCAAACTCCTAAGCTCAAGCAATCCTCCTGCCTAAGCCTCTCGAGTAGCTGTGACTACAGGCATATACTATCATGCTTGTCTACTTTTTCTATTTTTTGTAGAGATAAGGGCTTATCCTTGCTCAGGCTGGTCTCAAACTCCTGGCCTCAAGAGATCCTCCTGCCTCGATGAGTCTTGGGCCAGGGGGGAATCCTCCACACCTGTGGAAGGACAGTGAGTTCTGGCTGGTTTCACCACCAGCTGACTAACTAAAGTAACCTGAAGCCCTGAATAAATTTAAGTAGCAGTAAGACAACAGCAACTGCAGCCCTTGGGCAAACCCTGCTGCTGCCTTGGTCTTGGAGTATGACCCAGTACAGCAGCTGTAGCAGCCATTAGAGTGCCTGCATCCCCTCTCCCCCAACTCTAGGCAGCCCAGTACAGAGCGATACTCCTCTGCTTAGGGAAAGTGACAGAAGGAAGTAAGAAATTTTGCCTTAGAACCTAGAGAATTCTCCCTTTTCTTCTCCAAGTCCACCAACTCTGTGTATCAAGGAATCTGTAAGAGTTGCAACAATCCTGGGCTTAGGGCACCCCCTAGTGCTGCAATGGCTACAAAGACCACAGGCTTAGGCAATAGCACTCAATTTTCCCTTTGAATTCTTGGAAAACCCTCACAAAGAATGGGTACTTACCAGCCCAGATTATGAAGAATGAAGTTAAGTACCTAACACTTCAGTGTCCAGACATCAACAAATACTCACAAACATCAAGAACATCCAGGAACACATGACCTCAACCTGATGTACAAAGTAAGGTACCATGTGACCTCTAGGGGAATTAAAAAATAGCTGTCTTGATGAAGCTCAATGAACTTGAAGGTAACAAATAGAAGGAACTCAGAATTCTATCACAGAAATTTAACAAGGAGATTGACATAATATAATAAAATCAAGCAGAAATTCTGGAGTGAAAAATTCAATTGATGAAATGAAAAAAAAAATTCAGAGTCTCTCAACAGCAGAACTGATCAAGCATTAAGATGGATTAGTGAGGATGAAGACAGATAGGCTATATGAAAATACACACTCAGACCAGGCACAGTGGCTCATGCATGTAATCCTAGCATGCTGGGAGTCCAAGGTGGGAGGATCACTTGAGCTCTGGAGTCGGAGACCAGGTTGAGCAAAACAAGACCCCATCTCTACTAAAAAACAGAAAAATTAGCTGGGTGTGATGGCATGAGCTGGTAGTCACAGCTACTCAGGAGGTTGCAGCAGGAGGATTGCTTGAGCTCAGGAGTTTGAAGTTGCTGTGTGGCACTGTAGCTCTGGCAATAGAGAGAAGACTGTTATCAAAAAGAAAAGGGAGGAAAAAAATAAGAAAATATGCAGAGGAGAAAAAAGAAAGGAAGGGTGAAATATCTATAAGAGATAGAAAATAGCCTCAAAAGAACAAATTTAAGTGTGTTTACATCCTCGCTGATGCTTATTATTTCTGGGGGGGTTTGGTAGTAGCCATGCTAGTGGGCGTAAAGTGGTATCTCACCGTGGTTTTGATTTGCATTTCTTTAAGGAATAGTGATGCTGAACATCTTTTCATGCACTTATTGGCTACAAGTATATCTTCTTTGGTACAGTGTACCTTTGCCTATTTTTTTTTTGAGACAAGACTCTCAAGCTGTGGCGCTGAGTAGAATACCGTAGCATCACAGCAACCTCAAACTCTTGAGCTTAAGCGATCCTCTTGCCTCAGTCTCCCAAGTAGCTGAGACTATAGGCATCCACCACAACACCCAGCTATTTTTTGGTTGTAGTTGTCATTGATATTTGGCAGGCCTGGGCTGGATTTGAACCCGCCAGGTCTGGTGTATGTGGCTGGCACCTTAGCTGATTGAGCTACAGGCGCTGAGCCCCTTTGCCCATTTTTTAACTAGCTATTTGTTTTTTGTTGTCAATTGCAGCATTCTTTCTGGATATTAAACCTTCATCAGATATATGATTTGCAGATATTTTCTCCCATTCTTTTTTCTGTTTCTACATGAACACAAGTTTTGAATCTTAAATTTCATTTGTCTATTTTCTTTTTATCTTGTTGTTGTCTGTGTTTTTGGTGTTATATTTAAGAACATCTAGGAAGAGTAAATGAGACATTCACACTAAACACTAGCATGAATGTAAAATGGCACAGCTACTGTGAAGAACTGTTCTATGGTTCCTCAAAAAGTTAAAACACAGAATAACCATATGACCAGCAATTCCACGCCTAGGGATCTACCCAAAAGAACTAAAACAAATAATTGTACACCAATGTTGACAGCAGTATTACAACAGCCAAAACTAAAAACAACTTTTTGATCAACAAAGGAATGGATAAAGAAAATGTAGCAAATACATACACTGGAATACTAGTCTGCCATTAAGAGCTCCCCAGTTCTGACATGCTACAAACCTACACCCATCTTCAGACCATGATGCTGTTACCTAAGTCAGATGCTAAAGAACAAATATTGTCTGATTATGTTTTCTATGAATAGGCAAATTCATAGAGATAGAAAGTAGAACAGAGTTTACCAGGGAACTGAGGAAAGGGCAAACTGGGGAGTTATCTAATTTGGCAAAACATTCTTGTTTGGGATGATTTATGCATATTTTACCTCAAGCTTTTTTAACTATTGAGTAAGCAGGCATTTATTGATCAGTTTTTCATAAAACATAAATGTGGCCAATACTTCATTTTTGGAGAACTTTACAGAAAGAACTAGCTAAATAATTCCAACAGTAACAGTCAACTTACACCAATTACGTGTAACACAACAGAATACATATTAAGATCACTGCTTATAGTTACAGCATCGAAGTTCACAAAGCAGATGTTGCTCCCACTTTAACAGACACCATAAAATCATAGTTTTTTAACTCAGAAAGCTGAGAAAACAAAAAAACATAAATGAACTAAGAGGAACACGCCATTTCTAAAAAAGAAAACAGGGCTCAAGTTATGGTGAAAGGAGAAATGAACCTGACGTAAGAGGGGGAACTAGCTCAACTTTTCCTTCACAGGGAAGGTACACAGGGACTGGCAGGACAGATTAAAATCCTGAGCAGCCCCATTCATGAAGGATCCTTTCCAATCCAAGTACTGAAGGTGATGGGGGCCTGGAGAGAGGGGACCACAAAATGCTAGGGGCAGGGCAGGAAAGCCAAGAGAAGTCCTTGTCCAAGTGGCACAGGGCCCTCACCAAGTGCAAGGCCATGTCCACGACAGGGAGGTGGCGGGGTATTAGTTCAGTGCTTTTTCGGGGGTTAGAAAGGCCAGGGCTGTGACTACTGAGAAAAGAGAATGTTCCAGCTGCCCAAAATGCCAACAGCCGGGCTGTGGAACAGCGAGGGATCTCCCAGTTCAACAAACTGTTGGCTGGGCTATAAAAGATAGAGAGAGTTCCTGAGTCTCACAGGTGCTCAGATCCCAAACCCTAGTAAAGGGAATTCCTGATTCTGGCCTCAAAACATTTGGTATCAGTGGTAAACCAAACATAACTAAAGCTGCAAACAAAGTTCCAACCCACATTAGACTGACTCAGTCTCTATCACTAGGGGCTTGACAGAATACTTCGGTCTGATCTTTTTCCACATACTGTCTGGCATAAAATAAAAGTTTGGACACTAAGAAACAAAAAAAACATAACCGATAATCAAAAGCTGAGAGGTGATGTAAACTTTTTTAGTGGCAATATTTCAAATTACTGCTTTTATTTAGCTGTTCAGATATGTTTTTAAGTATTTTGGTAACAAAAACTGTTTGTTTTTCCATATAAAGATATTATAAAGGGCATACAAAACTCATTCAATATAGAAATTAGAAGAAAGCAGCACCACCACTTGGCCCACCACTATTCACAGTATGGTCAAGAACATGCCAGACCTTTGTATCAATGACACTCATACAATTAATTATCTGTGTGATGTACCTCTTCAAGACACCAATATATGTTATTTGAAAAAAAAGCACTCCATAGTCAAATAAATTTTGGAAAATGAAATGAGATACAGTAGAAAAGTCTAACTGTAAATACAGTAGAAAAGTCTAACTGTAAAACTTTGCAGAGACTTCACATACTAATGAGAACTCCGATGCGCCAAATGTTTGGAGCATCAGAGTTCTCATTAGCATGTGAAAAAAATAAAATAATAAAAAATCATTGGCACTTTTAACACTTCATAAAACCTCTAAAAAACACAAATACATTCATGTAGAGTGCATCAAGCTATATGTGCTATGCTGTTCCAAAGGCCTTTTCCCCATCAAGTTTTACCTATCAATTTTTCCCCCTCAACTACACTATGGAAATCCATTTACGTAAATACATGTCATCATTCGGAATGCATGTTTACTATTCCATCATATGGATGAACTATATAGTGGAAACGTTTTATGCTTCCTGTTTCATCACACAGAAAGACTGCTGCACTAGAAAAAAAAATTTATTGGAGCCCCAGAGTTTTATTATGGAAACAGAACAAAAACTTCGAAAACAAAACAATCCTTTCTAATAAAAAAAATTTTGTTTTCTGTGAGTTATATGCAACTCACACTGCACCAGAATCAACTTTTATACTGCATGCCACCTGAGTTATATGTGACTCACAACATACTTATTTTAATTTTTTTCTGAGAACTGAGTCTTTTTTCATTCCAAAAGTATTTAGTTCTGTCTGGAGTGGACCTTGGGTAGCCTAGTTGAAGACCTCTAGGTATATCCAACAATGTCGGAGTTGCAGCACACTAGTGGCCCTATACATATGATTTCCTTCAAAGAGCTTCCAGGCAAACATTCAAGGGGAAATGCACAGTCGGAAGTTGTGGTAATCAGAGAACACAGTCCAGCACATGTGTCGTGGGCTTGGGTGACCAGCTGGAGCAGGGAGACAGGGTAGGAGACAATGAAAACAATGAGCAGATGATTCACAGTGTGCAGGCATGTTATGGACCCTCCTACCTATCCACCAGTTCTATACGCTTCATGAGGCCCTGGGCTCAAAACTGGTGTGAGTTAAATACAACTCACATAGCAGTTAACATGTTAAAAAAAGACATGGTGAGATTTTTTTAAATGTTACTGCTTCTTCAAGAACATTCTTAAGTGACAATGTTTCCATTCTTTTCCCTGGCTGGGTCAGTATATGCAGATAAAAATGCTACTGACATAATTCAAAACAAGGATCCAGTAGTTTTACACATGTTGCATATGTACCATTGGGCAAATGTCAACATAGCTTTCTTTTTTTTTTTAAGGCAAATAATATTTTAATATAATGCAAATTAAGTTTTGACCTTGCCCGGTCCCTAAGAGTCTCAGAATCATAGACCAAACTGAGAGGTCTGCTAGGTTCATTTCCTAAATTTAATTCTAATTAACTGATCTAAGCAAAGTGAACATTAATATAACTTAATGTGGTTAATGCTCAAAAAGTAACAATATATAGTAATCATAATCAAAATTCCCAACTGGTGAGCACAGGAAGAAAATCAAGTATGGGAGGAAAATGGAATTGGTATTAAACCTACAGGAACAAATTTAAACCTAGTGCTCAGAAAAAAGCCAATGTTTCTAAATATGGATTTGAGAGTTACACTTATAACTGCTTGAACACACAAAGAGTATATCAGGAAGGTCATAAACTTGAGGAATGCCTATGGTTAGTAAGTGTATAAGGGAGTAATCAAAGCAATTTCAAAAATAATGGCTAGAGCCCGGTGCCTGTGGCTCAAAGGAGTAGGGCACCAGCCCCATATGCTGGAGGTGGCGGGTTCAAACCCAGCCCCAGCCAAAAACTGCAAAAAAAAACAAAAAAATAAAACAAAATAAATAATGGCTAGAGACACAAATTTTGACAAATGAAAGAACATTAGAGGCCTGGGCATCTGTTTTTTGAGCCTGAAGAGCTCAAAAAACTAGAGATTTGGCCAAGTTTCTGAAATTCAGAGGGTCAGGTCTTAAAATCCCACTTTAGGGGTCCCAATTCAGTTTTCTTTCTGTAGAACCAAATTTCTACAAGTTAGGAAGCAAGTCTTTCTGTTGCTGGCTACAGAAGGATTAAAATCTAGCATCGGGGACAAATATCAGGAAGAAAACAGCACATGCGTCTCCCCCCTCCAACCCTGCCCCTTTGGTGCAGCATATGGGCAGTATCTACAGTCTGACACGGGCTCTAGTTGTCCTTCCTTTTCTCACATCTCACAACCAATGCATCACTAAAACCTAGAAGCACATGCAGAGCTGCCCACATGAACTGCTAAAATCCTGATCCAGGTCCCATCACTTCCTTGCCCAGAATTTAATACCTACAGCATCCTAACAGGCACCCTACCACCTCCGCTGCCCCCACTGACAGGGAATATTCTATGTGTATATTCTACATAGCAACCGGATCAAACATATCAAATCACAAATAACATCATCTCTCTTCTTCAAAACCCTTCAATAGTTAAACCCAAAGTCCTATGTGCCCAATGTGACCTGGCTGCCACTTTCCCTTTTAACCTCATTTCCTACCATTCTGCTCCTATCCTACCCACCCAGGCGAGCAGCACAGTGTCTCTCTGGGGTCTTTGCCTTTGCATTTGTTCTTCCCCTGCCAAGAACCCATTTCTCTCAGATATGTCAATGGCTCACTTCCTCACTTCCTTCTCAGTTCTACTCAAACATCACTTCCCTGGCCACCTGTACAAATGAGTGACAACCATACATACACCTAGGTCACACTCTACCCCCCTTCATTGCTTTAATCTTCTTCATAGCCTGGCTGCTTACCATTCTATAATACTCTCGGTCTATTGCTGATTCCCTCCCCTGATCTGTGATACCTTGAGAACAGGGACTTAGTGTGCTTTGTTCACTGGTGTAGCCCCAACATTTAGAACACAATGGAGCCCTCAGTAGGTACTCATAAAGACCTGTTGAATGAGTAAATGACAGCAAATATTAATATGGTACTGGAAATCAGTATCATTTATAACTTAGGCTCTTTCTATCTCAGTGGTTCTCAACCTGTGGGTCATGACCCCCAGGAACTGTATTAAAGGGTCGGGGCATTCAGAAGGTTGAGAACCACTGCTCTAACTAAACTCAATTTATTAACTGGCAAAATTTCTGGTCAGTGTTTCATTCTAGATGCTCTGCTTCAGTTTTCTCCCACCTGTTAAAAAGTTTCATTCATTCATTCAACAAGCATTCACACAGAAACCATACCAATGCCCCAGGCAATAAAGAAGCCATTGAGAGCAGAAAGATAAATAAAATACGCGCTCTGTTCATAAGAAACTTAATCTTGGCTGGGCGCGGTGACTCATGCCTGCAATCCTAGCACTCTGGGGAGCTCAAGTGTGTGGACTGTTTGAGCTCAGGAGTTCAAGACCAGCCTAAGGAAGAGCAAGACCCCATCTCTCAGCCAGGCGTGGTGGCTCAAGCCTGTAATCCTAGCACTCTGGGAGGCCAAGGCAGGTGGACTGCTTGAGCTCACGAGTTTGAGATCAGCCTGAGCAAAAGCAAGACCCTATCTCTACTAAAAATAGAAAAACTGAGGCGAGAAGATCATTTGAGCTTTAGTTGGAGGTTGCTATGAGCTATGATGCCACAGCACTCTACCCAGGGTGACAGCTTTAAACTGTCTAACCACTCAGGAGGCTGAGGCAAGAGAATCGCTTCAGCCCCAGAGTTTGAGGTTGCTGAACTATGATGCCAGGACACTCTATCCAGGGCAATAGAGTGAGACTCTGTTTCAAAAAAAAAAAGAAAGAAACTTAATCTTGGAAGGTGTTACATCGTTTCCAGAATGATGACGTTACTCTGCATCTTCATATAACTCCAGGTTACTACATTAAATATTTTAACAATTATTACAAAGGACTAAATTCATTCAACAGCATAATATTCAAATTGCACTTTTCATAAAAATTATTTCAGCCACATAACAACATACATAAAATTCAATTTAACTGGTTTACATTATTAAGGTTGTAGAGAGCAAGACATGCAGTTCACAAAGTTAGAACGGCTGTAGGTACGTGAAATGATTTCTCCACCCATTACCTCCCAGATTCAGCAAGAACTTAGACAAAACCCAAACCAGCAGCCAAGAGACCTCTAGCGGCTTATTAACGTTTCTCAAAACATTCGTTTGTGTAAGTAATCCTCCAGATCCTTCTGGCTTTAAGAAGATATTTTTTCTACTAAAAGTTATCTTAGTTATTTTTTAAACATATTTTTGCAAACCCTGTCTATTGGGTAGTAAGTTAAAATTCAAAATATAATTAAAATTTGATTTAAACATCACTCCCAATGTAGATACTTCTATCATGAATAATCATCAATTGAATTGCAGATGATAAATCACCACAGAAAGGGCATTTGTGTTAAACAGCTGTTCAGTTTCAGAAAATTCAGAAAGTCAACTATTAGAAATGTCATCTGATGCGGTTGATAATAATGGTCTCACTCAGAACACAACCAATAGAGCAATTGTAACTACTTGAGGTAGTGCCTCATTTTTATATACAAACAGTTATATACAAAAAGGGGAAGAAAGCTCAAATTTGAAAAAAAATTGTATCTGAAAAATAGAAGGAAGACTTCATTAAGTGTCATCTATTCCTTTGCAAATGAATCAAATACTCTTAATTATTTATTTCAGCTACATTTATTTTACCAAATTCTCTTTGATTAAAAAAAAAAAAAGCTTTAAACTAAATTGTAAAGCCAGGATTCAATGAAAGATAAAGAGTTGTTTTTAAAGCGTTTGCTCTGCTATTTATCTCCCACACTTGAAAATCAATCATCTCTAAAGGCTAGTGAAACATTACTATATAAAAATTTAAATTTCTCCACTGTAATTCAAAAACAAAGAAAGCAACTCAAATTATCATTTCACATCTGTTACATGATGAGAGCTCCTACTCATGGGCTTGAATGTTAAGTACTGTATTTTCCGAAGTACAATTGCAGAAAGGTTATAGTAGGATTATTCTGGGCTTCAAACTACCTCACTTAGTCACCTGAAAATTGCCATTTTTTAAAAGCAATCTAGCTTATTTTATGTGGTAAAAAGTTAACTAGTAATAATATTAGGCCAATAGATTCAAATTCTTCTTGAGGAAAGTATCCTGTGATGCTAATCCTGGGCATGTATCCCAGAGAAATTTTAACATGTATTTACCTACAAATGTGAATAGAGATGATCGTTAATAACAGCTTGCAAAAGAATGATACTAAAGTGGTGGTGCCTGTGGCTCGGGGAGTGGGGCGCTGGCTCCATACGCTGAGGGTGGCAGGTTCATGCCCCGGCCCCGGCCAAACTGCAACAACAACAAAAACCTAAATAAAAATAAACTGTTAAAAAAATGATACTAGAAACAACCCCAATGTCTATTCTCAACAAGAAGTTGATAATAAACAAATTATGGTAAATAATTTGGTAGAATGAAATACTATACAGTGCTAAAAATGAATGGTCAACCACATGCAATAAGGATGAATATTAATAACATGATCTTTAACCAAAAAAGCAAGTCCCAGAAGACGACATACAGGGCGCTAATATTTTTCATTGCTGAGGATTCACTGAGGGTAACAGAACCAGGTTACGCTGACTGCTAATCTTTTTATAAAAATAAGAGCAAGAAAAGAAAACCCTAATATATTATTTAGGAAACATATATGCTACATTACTTTTATAAAACACAACGGCTGAAATAACAAAGTTCATGAAAACAGTTAACAATTAGGGACAGGCAAAGAGAACACCGCACAGGAAGTAAGTTGCTGGCAATATTCATAAATGAGGTTCACAGATGTTAAGTATTTTATTGATGTATAAATACATACACACATAGGTATGCAGACTATGTAGGAATAGTGAGGCTAATGTCACGAGCCAAGAATTATGATTAACAAAATTCCCGTAAATTGTTTTTTTAAAAAAGTTAATACATTTAGGGGAAAAATTGTAATGAAAAGAGAGGTATAATTAAAAAGAGTAGATTAAAAATTCTTAAGAGAATAAGTGAAATATTTTAATAATAAAAGGCTAGAAACAAAAGGACTAATTTATTTTTCCCCGGCTTGCCTCCAAGTAGCTGGGTAATCTCTGGCTAGTCACTGAACACATTAGCTTCCCAAACTGACTATGGTCAGATGGATTTTTCTTTTTCTGAAACAAATGGCCAATATTTGATGTCATTAGATATGAAATTTAATGTCATTAGATACAAAATGTGGTCTTTTTTCTTTTTTTGGAGACAGAGTCTCATTCTGTTGCCCCAGGCTAGAGTGCTATGGCATCATAGCTCACAGCAAACTCAAACTCCTGGGCTCAAGTAATCCTCTTGCCTTAGCCTCCTGAATACCTGGGGAAATTTGGTCTCTTTTAGAAAATTTATCACTCCTACTTGGCCTTCATGCTTTTCCTGGCCCACGAACCTGTACTTGTCACTATTGTGTCCACTAATGAAGCACCTAACCCCTCATTCCAGCAAATTCTCTTCACAAATTCTACATAACCAATAAGAATGACCATGAAAAGACATGTATCCTCTGGGCGAATTACTTCTGAGATGTGTTTATTCAATAAATGTTCCTATAAAGAAGACTTTATTAATTAATGCTGTATAAGTCAGGTTTGAATAGGTTATGTTACAGTAATAAACATCAACAAATCTTAGTAGCTTAAAATAACCAAGATTGTATTCTCTTTCATGCTGTATGTCTACTGAGAATTGTCTGGGGTTGGGGGGATTCTACTCCAAATCTTCAAGAATCTAGGCCGAAGGAGCTGCCACTATGACAAAGAATGGCAAAGAAATGCACATATTAATACTGCCTGTTAAAGCTTCCATGTAGGAATACCACACGTTATTTTTGCTCAGATTTCATTGGCTGTATCAAGTAACATGGCCGTGCCTAATTTCAAAGTGTGAGGCAATTCCTACCACAATCTCAAAAGAGAGTCAAAATGTATCTAAACACTTTTTACGATTTTACAATTTTTAAACATTTGGAGACAAACATGGCATGAAATGTTAACATGCTATGATATAGTTAACACACTGATTGCCACACTAGAAAAACAATTGTTTTACCTTTGGGCCACAGTGTTTTATTATGAAAATAGAATAAAAACTTCAAAAACAAAAGGTTGTTACTTTTTATTGTTTTCTGTGCATGCAACCCACACAGTGCTAGAATGGATTTTTACAATGCATGCCAAGTGAGTTGCATGTGACTCACAACATACTTGTTTCTGAGAATTGAGTCTTTTTGTCACTCCACAAGTATTTAGTTCTGTCTTAGATGTCCTTGGGTGGTCCTTGATGATGAACTCTGACTCACACCCCCTAAGTATGTGCAACAATGTCACACTGCCACATTCTATCATACTGATTTCCTTCAAAGGCAAACATTCAAGGCAAAATGCACAATCAGAAGTTATGGTGATGGGAAACACAGTCCAGCGTGTGTAGCGTGCCTGGGTGGCTGGCTGGAGCAGGGCAACAGGAGGTGGGGGAGACATGCCAATTGACAGCAAATGGGTTTTTCAGTTTCATGAGGCTGCAGACTCAACACTAGCATGAGTTAAACAGTTTACATCGCAGTTAATGTGTCAAAAACTCAAGATTCAGCCTGGCAGGGTGGCCCATACCTGTAATCCTAGCACTTTGGGAGGCTGAAGCCAAAGGCTTGCTTGAGCTCAGGAGTTCAAGACTAGCCTGATAAAGAATGAGTCCCTGTCTCTACTAAAAATAGAAAAAATTGGCATGCTTCCCCCTACTCAGAAAGCTGAGGGGGGAGGACTGCTCGAGCCCAGGGGATGGGAGATTGCAGTGAGCTATGATGAGGCCATTGTACTCTACCCAGTGCACCAGAGCAAGACCCTGTCTTTAAAAAAAGAGAAAAAATTCAAGATTAATAAGAGACACAATTGTTTTCAAAAAATATTTATACCCACTAAAAACTCAAATAGCAAAGAAAGGATGAAATACAAGCAACCAACTCCCTACCAAAATTATGGAAGATAGAAAACAAATTCTACTCCTCAACAAGTATAAAGAAATTTCAGATAAGTATTTACTTCCACCCCCAAATCCCAGTATCATAAACTAAGATATTCAAATTACCTATATTGAGCTGATCAACACATCTCCACTACCAAAGAAGTAAGGCAAGAATAGAAATTGTAATTTCAGACTTGTTTAATTATACTTTGGGGGTAGACAACCTATACTAAAGAGTATTATGAAAGAAAAGACCCAGAGCCTGTAACATCACAAAGCAAAGGGCCTAGAAGTAGGACATATGTAGGCCACATATGACCCCACAAAATACTGGAGAGGAACGTACACTGCACTCAATATATCTGAAAGATGCTGAAACCCTCCAGTGACCCTGCATTTAGTACATGCTAATGATGAAAATCACAATGAAGGTGGAAGGGAAAGGTTTATCCTAAGTAAGCGGCGATAAGTAGAGGCCTGATAATCTGAAGGATATCATGGAGACGGACTTACATTTTTCTCTGGAACAATTTAACACTGAAGCTACACTGGCAAGAATGAGGCACATTCAATCTCAGGAACAACTGAACGGGAAAGGTCTCATAAAGTCTCAGGTATGTGACTTTTGGAGGGGGTATCATGTAATCTTTGATGCCATATTAAGATACAGTTTAAATATCTAATTATCTAAAGAACTTTAGATGCTCAAAATTATCAAAGTAAGATCCTTTCCTTCATAATTTCATCTTGACTTCTGCCCTCTACAATGTCTATGAGCATGTCCAACAATTAAAATACTCATTGGGCACCCAGTATATATATACAATCCTGTGTTAGGAACTAAGGACAGAGAGACAAAAGACACCATCACTGGCCAAGAGATGACAAACACTACAGAAAAGCGGCCTATTGCTGTGTGACAACGGCATACGCCCAAGCCGTTCTGGGACCACAGAAGAAAACCCCTGATGGGACACAGAGAACACAGGAAAGACCCAGCACACTGCAGAGGCTCGGTAACTACGAAATGGAGAGAGGCCTAATGTGACCTCCAGGAGCTTGGTGAGTAAAAGCCTATTATTGTGACCTGCGTATTAGGAAGGGTTCAGTCAAAACACAGAAACTACACTAAAATTTTAACAGATAGGATTTAATAAAAGCATAATATTAGGCTAACCAGGAATTGGGGAATCAAAAAGTAGATTTTAACAGGTAGTAATAGCTATTAGTAAGAATAGTAAGAAGCAGCTATCATTTCCAGCGCTGAGGCAAACAAAGGGAAGTAGTGGGAATTATAAAAACTCAGAGGATTAAAGGAGAAACCGAGCTCCAAACCTCTGAAATGGAACTGAACGTCAAGAGCTTGGAGGAATACCCCCCCAAAGCTGGAAGCCAGATCTCCAAGAGAGAAAATGGTGCATCAATGCCGGCATCTCTGCGGGTCTGAGGAGGATGGTTCCGTGAGTGTGGAAAAAACGCAGATTGGAGTATTTGCTACTCCTGTCCCTGCCAGTGTGAAGCTGATGGTGGAGATCCGGACAGAAGAGGGAGTAAAGACAAAGGGGAAAGCCCCTGTCCCCCTCCTCCTACTTTCTTACCTCCCACGTACACCTTCTCTTGGCAGAGTGTAACGGGGAAGCAGATGTGGAGGGGAAAGGCAACTTGTAGGACTCCTACTCCCAAAGGAGTTGGAAGTGTGAGTTTGAAGCTGAAGGGAACTAGCTTAATACCCAATATTTTGCCTGAAAGTTTTTTTAATCTCCATTTTAGGTACATAATATAGTTTGTAAATATTTAGTTACAAAATCTAGTTAACTGGGCTGTTTGATTTTTTTCTCATGACTGAAGCAATTTTATAAATAATCAATACCAAAGTAGGGCATCTATTTTAATACGCTAGCTTTGAAAGAATGACCCTTCTGTACTCTGTAACAAAGGCAGTGTACAGATCTTACAAGCAAAATCAGAATCTCAAGAACTGGAAAAATTCTGAAGGCCTAAATTGGCATCTATGTAAGAACTTACAGTTTAAAACTCTCACCTATTCAAAAATCATTAGAGGAAAAGATTAATGTGGATTAGTGAAAGGTGTAAATTGCTAAAATTGTAGATGAATGCTATTTCATTGCTTCCAAACATAAGTAGCTTTTCCTTTAAACTAAATCTTTTCCTAGTAATTCGTTTTAGTATTTTTATTGCATGAAATGTTCTGAGTCTTTCTCTGTAACAGCTATTAATACTAATATTTATCATTTCAAACACCCCAAATAATATTTCACCAAATTGAAAATGTCATTATCATACAATGCAAGAAAAAAATACAAATTAAACTGTGACTTCCTATGTCCTTCCATGGACTTTTAAAACTTAGTGAAAGAGTTCCCCTACATCATTAATACATTAGTACTGCTAAGAGATGTTATCTAAGGATATGATTTCATTAATAACTTTCCTATTATTCCCATTTCTGTTATATTGATTTTTAGAGTGCATATAAATTTTGTGATTTCTCAAACTTATATTTTTATTTTTCTTGTAGTTTTGTTTCACTTATTTATTCTACAAATTCCTTTTTCCAGAGCAAAAAGATTAGTCTACTTTGTTAATATTAAACTGGTGGGCTGAATGATTTCATTTAACATTTGCAGGTCTAAGAGGTAGGAATGAATGGGAGGAGGATAAGAAGAAATAGGTACAAGGTTTCTTTTAGTGGTGATGAAAATGTTCTAAAATTAGATTATGATGATGATTATACACATCAAAAGAGTGAGCTTTAAAAAAGCTGTTAAAATAATTGTATTTATGATAAACTCAGCATCTCCACGTCAACAAAACAATTAATTGAACATGAAATATTTACAGCACTTTGTTATAAAATCTTACTTTTTAGAGCAGTGGTTCTCAACCTGTGGGTCATGACCCACAGGAACTGCATTAAAGGGCCGTGACATTAGGAAGGTTGAGAACCACTGTTTTAGAGGCAGGAGGATCACTTGAGCCCAGAAGTCTAGCTGAATTAATGCCATGATACTCCAGCCTAAACAACAGAGTAAGACTCTGCCTCAAAAAAAAATATGTGTGTGTGTATTTTAGAGGATTCTCTAGTTCAGCTGTCAGCCACCTTTGTATATAAATGGCCCCTGCTCTAATCACATATAATTTTTTAATTCAGAAAGCAAGGCGCTGAAATAGCTCAGGGCAATGTCAATATTAATGAGAAGATAATAAACATAAAAGCAGGTTTTGTCTTTGAGGAATATATTTCATCTCACATCTACTGCTGAGTGGAATTAAGGGAGTGGAGGGTTGAATACTGACCAAATCATTTCTACTCTACAGATGAGGTGTTGTAGGTATGTCTTCTCAGCATCTAAGGTACACTGATATAAGACAACCTCACACTTTTATTATTAACTCATGTGCTATTTCACATCCAAAAATATTTGAGGGGCCAATGACAATTACAGAAATAACCCACAGATATACACTCAACACATCTAATCAAAGTTCCTAAAACTTCCTCTTTTGAAAGGAAGCAAACACAATGTTATCAATTTGCATTATTATAATTAGAACTCTCAGAACATGGTTTTT
Source organism: Loris lydekkerianus (assembly GCA_963574355.1). Taxonomy (NCBI): domain Eukaryota; kingdom Metazoa; phylum Chordata; class Mammalia; order Primates; family Lorisidae; genus Loris; species Loris lydekkerianus. The sequence continues at coordinate 20,276 of CAUYPK010138355.1, forward strand.
CAACAGGGGTTACACAGAACTCTTGGGTTTCATGAAGTCCCACTCACTCAAGAGATTGTGACTTAAAAAAAATAAATACTGTGTTTGAATTTTCAAGATGCTGGAGCTCATGGTGGTAGAAGATAACCTGGCAGGCCCCTTAGTAACTTCCTGTTTTTCACCCCTTCGTGCAGTACCTTCGTTAGGTTTCCATATAAACTGAATTACATAATATGTACTCTTACATGTGTAGCTTCTTTCCTCAGCATCGGGATTCTGAGATAACACACATAAGACATGCCTGTAATTCCAGCACTTTGAGTTGGGAGCATCGCTTGAGCCCAGGAGTTCCAGGATACGGTGAACTACGATCTCATTACTGCACTCCAGCCTGAGTGACAGACAGATCCTGTCTCTTAAACAACAAACAAAAATCTATGTTCTGTGTGTTAACAGTTGTTTCTTTTAATTGCTACAGATATGCATGGATGTGACACGTTTTCTTCATTTGCTTACTAATGAACATTTGGGGTTTTCACGGTTTTTTAATATTGCAGTTTAATCTGCTATGAACATTCTTCCATGATCTTTTTATGGACATATGTCTTCATTTCTGTTGGGTAAACACCTGGCCACACTGGTAAAAGTGCTTGTTCATATGGCAGATGTATGTTTAACTCTGTAAGACAGGGGTGGGGAACCTGCAGTCTTAAGGCCACAGATGGCCCTCTAGTCCTTCTAGTGCAGCCTTTTCACTGAATCTAAATTTTACAGAGCAAATCCCATTATTATTATCTTGTTCCCCTTTTATATTTTTATTATATTTTTAAAATGAATGTATTTAAAATACCAAAGAATAAAGTAAGTTTCAATGAAATAATCCTCCCAGATTGAGCGGCACAGTTAGAACATTGGTAAGCCATCAGGGCTACACTGAGAGCTGCTGTGCTCATGATTTAGTTCAACTTCCCCCCCTGACTGGTGCCACTACCTCCACAGGGCTGGCTGGTGAGAGTTTATGGGGGTCAACTTGGTCAGTCTGTTAATAGCTTTTGACAACAGTGCATTTCTGTTTGAAGTAGAATTTGTGAATAGCTGCATAGCTTAATAGGATTTTTCAATTCTATCTACTTAACAGCCCATCATGTTAAAGAATACCAAAAGAACATTGAAGAAAGAAAACAGATTCTTTAATGAGAATTGAGAATTGAAGGGGCGGTGCCTGTGGCTCAATGGGTAGGGCGCTGGCCCCACATACTGAGAGTGGCAGGTTTGAACCCAGCCCCCACCAAACTGCAAAAAAAAAACAAAAAAAACCCCAAAAAAACCCAAACCCAAGGGCGATTAAGTAAGACTCTGTCTCTAAAAAAAGAGACCAAAAAAAAAAAAAAAAAAAAAAGAATTGGGAATTGCAAAATTATCTTATCTTATTTCTGCTAAAAAGATGATGTGCTCACTTTGTGATACTGTAATATTAAGGAAATTCAATGCTCATCAACATTATAACATTCGTAAGGGCCACAAATACTTTAGATGAGAGAGGAAGGCATGAAGGATTGTATTACAGAAAGTAAAAGATGAAAAGCGAAAGCAAAGACAATTCTTTCAGCTGCAGTAAGTACTGGAAATAATGCCACTGAACCAACTTATAAAGCAGCTTACATACTTAGGGGAAAAAAGAGCAGCCATTCAGTGATGTAGAAATTGTGAAAGAATGGATTATCAAAGTTGTAGGATACTCAGATGTCCAATTACATTTCAAAGCACAAATAACTGCCTCTTTCAAGGAGAACCATAAATGATCAGCAGCATGAATTAGCCTTTAACTTAATAGAACAATCTCATGTAGTACTTGAAGAGGAAAATACAGTAGAACTTCTGTACGTTGTTACAGCCAAAGGACTGTAACAAATTAGTCAACAAGCAGAGGTGGTCAGCATAAGGAACTAGGCCTACTGTACTGACAGGTACATGTGACGCATGTCTGGTCTATAAAAATTAGGTTAACTTGGCTCGGCACCTGTAGCTCAGCAGCTAGGGCACCAGCCACATACACTGGAGCTGGCGGGTTCGAATCCAGCCTGGGTCTGCCAAACAACAATGACAACTACAACCAAAAAATAGTCGGGTATTGTGGTGGGCACCTGTGGTCCCAGCTACTTGGGAGTCTGAGACAAGAGAATCACTTAAGCCCAAGATTTGGATGTTGCTGTGAGCTGTGACACTAAGGCACTCAACCAAGGGCAACATAGGAAACTCTGTCTCAAAGGAAAAAAAAAAAAGAAAGAAAATTAGTCAACTTAAGGAGGTGGTCAATGTAGGGAGGTGGTCAACCATGGAGTTTCTACTCTATATATTATTCAGTTACTTGGGATGAATCAACTGATACTACTGACTCAGCCTAGGTTTTATACTTCATTCAGGTCCTAACAGAAGATTTTGTTTGCTACAAAGATTTAACTGCTTTAAACACTTGTGAACAGAAAACATATCCTCAACAACTTTCAAGATAATTGTCCTAACTAAGAACTGAATTTGCTAAACTTAGTGATTATATGTACAGACAGTGCACCTTCAGTGACAGGAAGTGGTTTCCTGTGTGTTCTTTCATTAATTTCACATAAATAAATTGGTTGATATATAGATCACTAGTGAAATACAAACTGCCTTTCCTTTCAGTTTGTGTGAAATCGGGCAATATTCTTGAATAAAGTCAGAGCATTCTTGACCTTTTTCAAAAGAAAACCATACTGTAAAGCAATTTTAGCAATATCAAGTTATATAAGAGTCAACAAATTTCATTTACTATCCTCCCAAAATGTGCTTGAAAAATTATTTTGTATGAAGTAATCTTATCTGATTTTTCTTTTATGTATTTTTAAAACTAGGTTTGTACGTACAAAGCAAACAATACTATAAACACTGTCTCCGCAGAAGACCTGTAAGCATTCCTCCTCCCTCCTTCAGTAGACCTGGGAACATTTTTCCTACAGCAGAATCATAAAGACAAATTCCATTCTCAATTCCCCAGGTAGTTAGAAAAAGTTTTCAACTACACCTAGCTACATTTTACGGCTTCTGAGAAGTGAATTCAAACACAAGGAAGGTCAAAAATCCTCCAGCAAATACCCCCCATTAGTTCTAGCCTTTCTAGACTAGCCAGTGTACTTTTACATGAAATAAAGTTATTTAAAATTATTTTTTTAATTTATTTATTTTTATTGTTAAATCATAGCTATGTACATTAGTGCAATCAAGGAGTACAATGTGCTGCTTTCATATACAATCTGAAGTATTCTCATCAAACTGTTCAGCATAGCCTTCATGGCATTTTCTTAGTTACTGTATGTAGGCATTTGTATTCTGCCTTTAGTAAGTTTCGCCTGTACCCATTCTAAGATGCACCATAGACGTGGCCCCACCCATTACCCTTCCTCCACCCTAACCTCCCCCCTCCCTTCCCCTTCCTTGGCCCTTTCCCCATAGTCTTGTGCTATAGTTTGGTTATAGCCTTCATGTGAAAGCTATAATTTAGCTTCATAGTAGAGCTGAGTACATTGGATACTTTTTCTTCCATTCCTGAGATACTTTGCTAAGAAGAATATGTTCCAGCTCCATCCATGTAAACATGAAAGAGGTA
>CAUYPK010138357.1:0-28832 GCA_963574355.1 Loris lydekkerianus
AGAGTGATCTTACCCGTCTTTGGGTACTATGAATGTAATCCACCATGCAGCCTCTCCATATCCTGTCTTAGGTTGTCCCCGCTTTGGGAATCTTACCCGTCATTGGTGCTATGGAGGGCGGTGAAGAATAATAGTTAGATTATTGGTTAATGAGCCAGTGATATTGGACCTCGACCTGATTTAACTGCTTCTAACCTTTTTTTTGGGATACAGGGCCCAAAGGTGAAGGGTAAATAAGGGTAGCAGGGGAAGAAGGTAGGGTAAAAAACCATGTAGGCACGTCTACAGGGGATTTTCTATTTGATTCTTGCTCGTTGGATAATGTTTTTGTGCTACGTGACACTCAGGAGAGGTAAATGACCATGACTGAGGAAGTGAAGACTTGGAGTTTTATTTCTGACCGATCACTGAGTAAGCATCAGGTCACCAAACATCTGTGAGCCTTGGTTTCTGTCCCTCACGTGAAACGATTGGTATAGATGATTAGAACTTTCTTTCCCAGCTCTGGCAGAAGCCTAAGAAACAATCTTAATTAAAATCAGAGTCAAGAAAACCAAAGGGAAAATTCTATTCTAGCTGACCAAGTTTAGTGATTCAAAGCTTAGTTACACATTTATGTTGCATGTAAGCTTTTAATGAGCACTGTGTCAAGGCCATGGTGTACAAAAATAGATTCTAGAAAGCTAAGTCTATATAGAGAAGGACACAGAATTTTTTATAGTGTCTTAGGATCATTGCTGTTATGAAAGTATGAGGAAAATTCCACTGAAAATATTAATAGGGGTCTGAACTGAGATAGGCTGGTTATGCTGAAGTGATAAGTTACCCCCAAATGTCAGTGGTTTAGTCTAGTTCAACATGTATGTTCTGCCTGACTTTATTTCTTGCTCATTATGCATAACCAAATCCAAGGAAGAAATTAGGGAGAGGACATTCATGGGACATTCCAGGACTCAGGCTGATTACTTCCACAGTCACCACTTAGGGATAGGGGACAGAGTAAGTCACACATGGACTCTAAAGTCATCAAGCTACAGAGGTCTCTTTCTGCTGCTCATGTTCCTTTGACAAAATCAAACCCATGGCTGTGTCTAACCTCAAAGGGACTTAAAAATGCAATCCCGTGGGAGCTCTGAAAGTGAAAAACAAAATATAAGTGAGATGCTGTCATGACTGATAGCAAGTGATCAGATTTGAGGGAGACAAGATTATAGAAGCTGCACTAACACCAAAGATCTTTCTGGTTAGACTTTTAGGCTTACTGTTTATGCAGGTTAGTCCTTGTTGTTGCTTGACACATCTTGTCTTTATTTTCTCGTCTTCCAGAAAGCATTCCCTGACCATGACCCTCACAGCTTAGGGCCCCGCTTCTGTGGCAGAAATTAAATGATACAAGTGACATGTCAGAGGTTCTCAGCGACATGTTGATACATGATTAACAACTGGCTCTCCATACAAAAAACAAAGACAAATCTTTAGTTTAGAGACTTGGTTGAATTTTCTGGTCTAAATTCTCCCATGAAGGCAAATCTCAAATTACTAGTGCAATGCCAGTGAACCCTGAGTTGGTAATAAATGGATAGATCAACAGATCTTACAATTTATGTGGCATTTCCACCATACACAAACGGTAAAACTAAATAATATAAAATGTCAATGATGGTACAATGTAGTAAAATGATCAGGATGTGATAAGGTTTCAAGTATGTGAAATGTTAGTGTTAAAATTAATTTATTTAAGTGTAACTTTGTCTGATTTGATTTTTAATAATGACCTTGGTCAGTGACTGGCTTGCAAAATTCCTGAAAATTTAGTAACTGGCTCTCCTGGGACCATTACAAGCTGGCTTCCCCACGCCACTGGGGGATTCCCCTTCTCTGCATCCCACAAGATTTGCTGTTTGTCTTTTCTGTGTCTCTTATCGAATTTGATTTTAATTATTCACTTACCCATTTGTCTTGTCTTCCGGACAACGAGCCCCACAAGGGAAAGGGCATTGTCTCACTGTTGAATTTCTTGGTTCTTAATATGGCATTTAGAACACAGAAGAAACTCAGGGAATATAAGTTGAGGTAATAAATGAATACAAACATATTTTTCATCAAAGAACCAAATTCGTCATTTCTCTTTCCACTGATCTTTACTGGCAGGTGGCTAACTCATTCCATTTTGTAAAGAAAGAGCCACTCAGACAATTGTTCTTACGTGAACTTCACTATTCTGCTATTTAAAAAAAATGTATTAGAGACTATCTTTGCTTCTTTGGGTGTATGCCAGTTTCCCTGGAAAATATCTCAAGTTGAATGTGTATTCAGTACCTGGATTGTAGCTTTTAAAAATTATGGTATACATTGGGAAGATTATGGTATACATTGGGAAGGAATTATCCAATTCCTTCTGTAAATAATCTGAGCGTAACCACAGAAAATGTTTTGTCTACCAACTGCGGCAAGTTATTAAAGATAACAAGTGTGTCTTATGCTTTATTTATATTCCTTGCACGTACTACAATATTGGTCATACCGTAGTGACTCAAATCATTTAAGTGTTTGAATTGATTGTTTTACTTCTAACTCAAATCCCAGTCTAATCCAAAATTATTTTCTGAAGCTTCCTATAGATGTTCTATATTTTCCACTTTAATGAGTTAGCTGGATCTTTGTAATAGGAATGTCACTGCATGCTGTGAAATTAGTAGGTGAAAAACTCATCATGTTGTACATTTCTTAGCTATATTATAATTCAATATCTCTATACTGATGTTGTCTTCTCAACGTACTTTTAGCTGAAATAGTGCTTCCAGGACAACAGACTGTCCTAGTTAAGAATAAGTGTACTCAGCATGACAAATTACAGACACTTGGGATAGCTAAATTATTAGAATCCTTATCTAAATTGTTTATGCGTCAGGTTACTTTGGCAACTCAGAATAATTTGGACAAATGTGCCTCCCCACTGGTAATTACATTTCCTTAACTACATTTTAGTGAATGCACATGAAAGGTAATAATAGCTTCTCCCAGCGTCCTGTCCTGCAGCATGTCACAGCCCCAGATACTGATAGTGTCTGACACTTATTACTTAAGTCATGTATTTCTAAAAGAAGAGGCCTCTGCAAGGTCTTTTCCCAAATGTTACTGTCTCAAGCTGCAGAGAGTCAAAAATCTGATTATGTCTACAAAATTTCCATGGATGTCATACACATTTATGGGGAAGCCTACACTTTCTGAATCAGGAATTATTACATGGGAAATATGAAACAGAATTTCTAAAAGGGAGAAAAAACTTTCCATCGTTCCTTCAAAAAGGTGCTACACCTTCTGAGATGTCCAACCCTCCCCAAGACACTGTCCTCCAAGAATCCCTGCACTCTCTGCTGTGGCAAAACATGTTTAGTCTCATATCCAGGTACCATCTCACTCAGGTACTTAAGAATAGGAGGATATTGAAAAACATCATTCTGTCACTGTTTTATCAAAAGAATTAAATATTGACTCGCCAAGATTATATTTGCAATTCCCATGAGCATACCTTGTCTTCATAATACTACCAGGTAGGATTTACCTACATTGTGGCTTAAAACATCTGTGTCCCCATCTCTGCCCTACAGAACACCGATCTTGTGCCATGGGGTATGTGTCTGTGTCTATATTAATCTAAGTTTGTGCAATTCTATCTTAGAAGATAAATGTAAATTCTTCTTTTACATTGTAACGTGTATTTGTATACTGAAGAGCCTCTGAGAAATACTACAGTAATGTATCTGTATTTATTAAAATATCTGTATCTATATCTTTATATAATTTATTATTTCTCAAGTTCTGTTCACTGTATATATCACCTATAGTCCAATCAGGAGACAAAAACCACACCGTAATTTGAACAAGGACAGTTTTAACATAAAGGATAATTGCACTGGGAGATTGAAACAAAACTTTAAGTTGGCTCATAAAAAATGTACAGAACCGTAAAACATACAAACATAGCAATTATAAGGAGCCGCCATGGCCCTTGAGAAACGATAGAGCCCAAGGAAAGTCTTATCCTGCCCTGAGGGCTGAGATCTGTACCTTCCCACTGGAGAGGGCATAGTTTTTGGAAATTAACCATTTCCTATTAAAACATATTATCTTTGATATCAGGATACTTTCTAAATAATTTTGGGTAAGTGAAATTATATTGAAATCAAAGAGCAGGAATAATATTTTGGGGTAAGAGTTGGTGGGAAGGTTTTTTCTTTCTGTTTTTCTCTCACTTAACTTCATATGACTTGGGACATGGTAATATTTCAGGGTCTGGAGATACAGCAGTGGACAGGCTATCACTTCTCAACATTGGTATTCACCTTAAAGGGTGACTATATTGAGGTGTAGTAATTGTTGAGGCAAGGACTCAGGCCCCAGGTCAGTGCAGGAGGGGTATAAAGGGAATAGGGGCAGGGAGCTCCTTCAGGCATCAGATTTCAGAGCCATCACTGTGCGGTGGGACGCTGTGAGCTCTGGCCTTAGGTACCGCTCTAGGTTTGACTGTTCCCTGCCATAAATCAGCGTGGTTGACTTTGGGAAAGACTGAATATTTTGGAGTTATTGTGGAAGTTAAATAAAAATGCAGAGCTTCAGAGTAGCCAGAAAGAACACATTAGGTGACAATAAATATCGCTTTTTTTCTTTCTTACTTCTCTGGACTTAAATTTAGAGAGTAAGGAGAGATGGGTCAGTTACTACGTATGCTTTGAAATGTCCCATGTATTAAGATTTGGAGAATACACTTGTGGTGCATCTTACAATGGTATATGTGAAACTTAGTAAATGTAGAATGTAAATGTCTCAATACAATTGTGAAATTGCCAGGAAGGCTATGTTAACCAGTGTGATATAAACGTGTCAACCGGTCTGTGAAACTAATGTATGATGCCCTATGATCATACCATTGTACATAGCTATGATTTAATAAAAAAAAAAAATTAAAAAAAAAAAAAAGATTTGGAGCCATGTTTTAATGAATTTTATATTACGTTATCAATTATATCACTTTATCCTAGAATGTGGGGTGCTGAAGGGAAGGTCTTCAAGCATAGTCTAATATGATTTTTAAATAGAACTTGTTTAATGTAAAATAATAAATTTTACTGGGTTTTCTAATCAATCTAATTTCCTGGTGTATTACACACATTTTACATATTTTAAAAAATAATAAATATCTCATAGTCCTAGAGGTTTGGAAAAAATGATAAAAGAAGTGGCCAAACTTAGGGTGGATCAAGGTTACTCAAATAAACATACATATAGATCATATGTATTATATATTCACCTATACATTATATATTAAACTTTTAGAACAGTTGGAATATATGTAAGAAATGAGAAATATTGGTCCACTCCTAATTCCAGAGTTTCCCATTTAGCCCCAGGGTCTGCACTACCTCTGCAATGCAAGCCTGTCTTAGCTGATCTGATTATTTTTGTGAAGGTTCATATTTATACAGCAAGATTTTCTGATCCTTTGGACACCTTTAACACATAAAAAATAGCAGTGTCATTTCTTTACAGAATAGGGTAAGATTGTATAGATAATCACATATTATTATAAATTAACTAGAAGTTTTATCTTGGATATTAGAGGACTGGGAAAAATATTACTAGGCAGATGTATATGCCCATAAAGACCTAATAGTGTACTATTTTGTTTAATTTTTAAAGATCAGTAAAATTTTAAGTTTTTAAGTTTTAGAATATCTGGGGTGAACAACAGGAGCAGTGATCAGAAATGTCTTCATTTAAGAATTACTAGGAAATGAAAATGAGCAGGGCATTTCTGGGGAATTATTTTTGCCATATATTCTTAGAACTCTCTAGCTGATCAAGAATACAATGTGGTTAGCAATAAACTATTCTTCATATAAATATAAACCTTGTTGTTTGAGATCTCTTCACCCCTGGCCCTCTGCCTCTTAATTCAACCTCAACTATATTGAAAGGACATTTTTTAGGTCTAAACATTATGACAGAGATCTATTGTATCTTTTGATATAGTTCTGTGTGTGTGTGTTTGCCTTCTCTTTACGTATGAGCAATCTAGATAATACTAGAAAGAAGATTTCTACCCATTAATATTTTCTAACAAAGAGACAGTAATGAACCCCTGTCATTTGGAGTATTCAATCATAAGTTGATGTCATAAGTTCAATCATAAGTTGATGTCCTGTCTAGACATCAAAATTAGACAGGAACAAGACCCAGCTGACCTGTGGTGTCTTCCACCTTGTGTGTTTGTGACTGCGAGAAGCTGCCCATTTCAGAGAAAATCAGAATTGAAGTAGAATTTCGACAGAGCAGGTATCTAAGCAGAGTTGGCTTGCAATTCTATGATACTTATTCCTTCTGCGTTACAATGTTTTTGTTTAATTTTTTGATGTTTTCTCTCAGGAACCTTATTTCCCAGTATGATATCTTATTATTTCTAAGCCTTATCACACTCCTTATGAAGACCTCATCCTCTGATAAATATCCTGCCCTGTGCTCTCTGATGTGTCTCAGCAGTCTACCTGAGCCAGTCCCATAAGCTGCTCCCTTACCTGTACTGCTGAGCATGTGGAGTGTGTCCACTTGGCACCCAGGAACCCTGTGCTACATGGAATTAAAGTGAAACAACATGAAATTATTTCTTCCACAGAGTTAACAGTCTATAGGAAAAGGTTTAAGTCTGACAGTTGTAATACTAAGTGGCAGATGTTAATGCTAAGAAGAGCTAAGAGTGTTAAACTGTTTAGGATCTGGGACTTGGCTTTGCATCCTTTTTCCTTAATCACTTGGTGACCTTGATCCAGGAAATTATTTTGTTTAACTAATTTCTAAACAATCTTATATCCATGTTATAAAGCTAAGTATTTTTTACATCTGCTTCCAGCAGGGGTGGGGTAACAGGGACCATCTTTACCTCCCACCTGAAGCAAATAATGAACATGTAAAAACGTAAAATAACTTTTTAAGACCTTGGGCATGAGACAGTGAAGGGTAGTGCCCCCTGTGAGATGAGAGGTAAGCTAGCAACATCATTTTCAGTGAGTTTTCTAAACCTATTGGTATTAATGAGCCCTCTATTGTATCTGATTTATGATTTATTAAACTTTATGCATTCAACACTTTTCATACAAGACTTGACTTGTATAATGGGCCACACAGTAGCCTAAGTATTTATTGTTCTGTAAAAGATTCAAACCAAGGGGAAAACCTGTGAGTGTGTGAAATATGTGTTTCATTTATAAATAAAGCATCTGTCAGTTTACATAGATTCTTCATGAGAGCCAAGTCTACAAAACTGCTTTCTCTATAAACTTCTAGGAAACTTTCATTTGTTTTAACAATTCTATTCTTTTTTTTCTTTTGCACTTTTCCCCTTTGTTTCATCCATTTACTCATTAAAATAAGGAGTTTATTAACTTATGTATAACTATACTTAAGAACATAACATAAATCTTTGCATTAATGGGGGTGGTGGTGAGATTTTTATTACAGAAGTCTCACATTTTTTCTATAAGAATTAATTGTGGAATAATAATATGCTTCCAAATAATTACATACTCTGGACCAGCATCAGGACCAGCAGATTTCTGGTAGTCTCTATCCTAAGTAGTCAGAAGCATCTAATATACTGAGAATTAGTGTCTAGGCACAGGGCAACCAAGATTGTTACAAATTTCTACCCAGATATAAATCTATAATTATGTATTTCTATAAATATATTATTTTTTTATTAAATCATAGCTGTGTACAATAATGCAATCATGAAGTACAATGTGCTGGTTCCAAATACAGTCTGAAATATTTTCACAAAGATGGAGACTTTACCTCTTTCATGTTTACATGGATGGAGCTGGAAAATATTCTTCTTAGCAAGGTATCTCAAGAATGGAAGAAAAAATACTCAATGTACTCAGCCCTAATATGAAACTAATTTATAGTTTTAATACGAAGGCTATAACCCAATCACAGTACAAGAAGACGGGGAAGAGGGCAAGGGAGGGAGGGAAGAGGGAGGAAAGGTAGAGGGAGAGTGATTGGTGGGTCCACACCTAGGGTGCATCTTGGAAGGGTGCAGGTGAAGTTTACTAAGTGTAGAGTATAATTATTTATTTCTTAACATAGTATTTATTGAGGGCCTCATGGTGGTTTAGGCAGCGCAGGGGATATTCAGACTAAAACTCTCAGCACAAAGATAAAAGTCTGTGCATCTTAGAGCTTAGGTTCAGGAGGAGAGATCATTATTTGCAAAAAATACAGTATTTGCAAACAAGGACAAGAAGAAAAGCAGAGCATACGTGTGTGTGAGTGTGTGCAGGTTTGTGAGTGTGTATGCTTGAGGCGTCATATTGCAGTGAGCTATCAAGTAAAATAAAACCAAGGAAGGGAGGAGAAATGCATCATTAACAGGGTACTCTTTGAAATGTGCCTTGAAAAGTTGGCTTTTGAGATTGTCTTGCAGGGAGGTAAAACAATGAGACAAAGATGTCCTCAGCATGATCTGAATTGTATTTTAAAAGGATCACTCTGGCCCTTGCACTGAGCGTGGGCTGTAAGGCAGCAAGGCAGACACAGACCCAACAGTGAGGTCGACACTGCAGCAAACAGGCCGTGAATCACGGCAGCTTGGATGACGGTCGTGGGGGTGGTAGTGGTGGGAGATACTTCAGTCTTAAACATTGGACCAACACCATTTGCTGACAGATTAGATGGTGAGTAGGAGAGAAAGGCTTATTTTGTTTTGTTTGAATCTGAGCTCCTACAAAAAGGGTGTTGCCATTTACAGAGATGGGATGGAATCTGTTTAGAATATATCTAAGGCAAGGGGAGACATGGAGTTTGGTTTGGGCCACTTTTGAGATGACCCTTATCCATCCAATTGGCTGTGCTGATACAGGAATCCAGATTTCAGGAAAGAGACTCTGACTACAGATTTACATTTGGGAATTGTCCATTTTTACTGGGGTGAGATTACTTGGGAAGTGAGTGTAGATAGGGAAGAGAGGAGGTCTGAGAATGAGATTTGAAAAGCAGAAATCCAGAAGGCTAAGCAGGTGTAGCCCCTGGGTATGAGTGAGACCAGCAGAGAGTAGTACCCTAGACGCTCAGTGAAAAAGTGCTCAGGAAATGTTTGTCCTCTTCATTGGGTACATTTTTGACGTGGCATGTGTGTAGGCTGCCATTCTCAAATGCAAGCTGAATAAAGGCAGGCTACCATTTTTTATTTTATTTTACTTTATTTTCTAAGTGATGGGGTCTCACTTTGTCACTCAGGCTGGACTGCAATGGTACCATCAAACTCTGCAACCGCAAACTCTTGAGTTCAGGGATCTTCTTGTTTCAGCCTCTTTAGTATCTGGCATGACAAGCATGTACTAACATGCCTGGCAGTTTTCACTTTCACTTTTTATAGAGATGAGCTCTCCCTGTGTTGCCCAGGCTTGCCTTGAACTCCCAGGGTCAAGCAACTCTCCTACCTCAGCCTGTCCAAGTGCTGGGATTACAGGCCTGAGCCACTACACTCAGCCGTATTTTAAGTATAGAATGTTTCATGGCCTATTCATGCCCCTGAAACAAAATACCACAGATCTGAGTAATTTATAGTTAGTAAGAATTTATTTCTCATAGTTATGGATGATGAAGTCAAGATCAAGGTACGAGTAGAATCAGTGGCTCCTACGTGCTTGTTTTCTGCTTCCAAGATGGCACCTTCTTACTGTATCTCCCCATGGCAGAGGCCTGGACACCGTCCTCACATGATGACAGGGCAAAATATGGGCAAACAGACCCCTTTTAGTCTTTTATAAGGGCATTCATATCATTCATGAAGGCAGAGCCCTTTGACCTAATTACCTTCTGAAGGTCTCATGTCTTAGTACTATATTTAATTAGGTATTAAGTTTCAACACAAACGTCGGAGGGACACATTCAGAGCATAGCTCGTGTGACCTATCATACGTGTTACAATATTCTAGAGTCTTGACCAACTCCACATTTAAGAAATAACTTTTATCAGATTACCATATTTGCACTGTGTAGCAGCAAACATAATATATAGATTTTCCTTCCCTAGTTAGACCAAGACTGTGGCAAGAGGAAATTAGATCTTACTTCTAAGTAGTGAAAGAATGTGCTTTCCCAAAGTTATAGAAAGGGAGAGCTTAGAGTTTCGACTGTTCTCATGTACAATGGATGTAAATTAGGCTTGCTCCATTGATTGAAAACTATGTGTTGCCCATTCGTTTGTGTTAGGCATTGAGCTAGCCACTGTATGTATAGGGATGAACAGTATATTTTCTCAGTGAGCAAACATTTGGGGAGGGAAATAGATGACTAAACAAGAAATTACATGCAGAGTGATAAGTGGTTTATTTCTAGAAGCATAGGGACCTGAGGATGCCTGTATAGGAAATGTAATCTAATATTCGGATCTTAGCTAACATTTTCCCAAAGTAGGATCAAAACATTGCTGGCAGTAAATGCCATTACTCTCCAGGACCATTTGGATACATTCCTGCCTTCTAAAACCCTGTCTTATGATGATTTCCCTAACCCTTGCTCTAGGCCATTCCATAGTCTGGCAAAAATATTTCTCACTCTCCTCTGCTACATGAGACTCATCCTTATGCCCAGACACTTGCACATTTAGTGGTTCACGTGCTTCTTTTTTCCAGCTGCTTAAAATACAGTTTATTAGTAAGCAGAAGGCACAGAGAGGCTGTTGAAGGAATGACTGTTCATTGTTGCCCCAGGAGCAAGTTGTTTCAGTTATTTATCCATGAGGAGTTTGAAAGGAGAGGTAAACATCTCCAGGCTGACGATACGCTGGTGTCCTAGCTGCTTTGGAACTAAGCATCAAAATTAATGAAATTATGAGACATAACATCGATATCACAGACTTCCCACTGTACATTTTGCAGATTTTATGCAAATAAACTCAATAGGAATGGAGCTATTTCTATCTGTATACTTTTAACATAAATAAAGTTTGTTTGCTATAGTCTAAGAAAACACATATGTCTATAGCATTCCAAGTCAGTGTTAGATTTTCTTTCTTTTTATGCTTTACAGAAACAGAATTCATTTTCTTCCCTTTAAAGTGCCAACTCTTTTTTAGTATGGAAGAGCCCTGATAATTAATTAGTAATCAAATTCCAGAGCTTTTATTATTTACTTTCTACATTCCAGGTGATTTGTTAGTAAATTGTAAACAAATAAGTTAATCAGAGCAGTCTCTGTCAGCATTGAATGATTCACACTGGACAATGTTAAGGGGAAATATACCCTAATGGTGAAGAAAAATGTGGTAAAAATAAAGGTCTGTTCATGTCCTTTTCTTTCACTTACAGAGAAAATGAGATGAAGTATCAAGATGATAAGGTCATTTGCTTCAGATATACTAATGCAAGATTAGAGGGCCTGCTTCCAAAGTGGGGATGCTCCTCATCTCCCAGGCCGAAGGCTTCTATCATTCTGCCAGAGCCGGACATCTGATAGACAGCAATTGTGTCTTTAAATGTCTCCTGCATCTGCTCGTGATCCCCTGGTACTAGCCTGACTTCATCTTGCTGCCTTTTAACGGCTCTTTTCTCTTACGTTTTTTACAGCAAGCATTTTATGGATGACTTCTTAGTATGAATCTGAGGTATCCAATTTTTCAGCCAGACTCCAGAACACCAGCTCCAGATCATTATTTATAAATGGTGTGAATGTTGTGATGGGAAGTCTAACTAAAAAAAAAAAAAAAAGAAAAAGGAGAGAAAGGGAGGGAGCTGGGGCATTTTATATACACATATGGTTTTGAGATATTTACTAAGACTGCTGGGTTTCTGAGTTTGTGTTTTCATGAAGAATTATTGGTTTAAAAGGAAACTGTGATTCCTTAACCAATAATATTAATATTAGGAATCACAGGATAGTGAAGGTGCAGATGTCAAATAAACGATATTCAACATTTACCAGGCTTAGATGCTGAATCAGGTTGAGTGAGTGCAGAGGTGGAATATTTTGATATCTCCCAAGAAAGTCTATGAAGCAAAAATGTTTATAGAGAAGCTCCAGAAAGGAAGGAGTAAGGACTTAGGGAAAAGATGATTGGGCCAGAACTCCAAAGATCATCTTCTGGCTTCTTGTTCTGATGGGTCAACATTTAATACTGTGTACATAGTCTCCTGCATGGCAGACTCTGTCTCATGCTCCTTGTATCTCTTCACCAAGGCCTGCCACCTGTCTGACCCTTCCCTAGCAGCTGGCATTTAACGGATACCATTCAGTTCCTATCTCCCCTCACTTCAGAGGGACAGTGCTCTGAAAGGTTATGTGGAAGGTGCATAAATTACTGAATAAGCATAATCTGTATGTTATGTCCAAGAATTGAACAGTAGTTTTTAGGCCAACACAAAGAAAAATAGTAATTTTTCCTGGAACGCTAGAAGTTTGAAAATTCAGACGCTGTAAAAGAGGCCCCATAGAGTTTATGTAGGGGAAGCATCGCAAAGTGATGAAGTGCTCTACATTGAAATGCAGAAATAGAACATTTTATTTAGTTATTCATCTGAATTCCTAGATGTTATTTACACAATGATAATTCACCCATGTTGAGCATCAAACACAAGTCGACTGTCTCACCTATAGTATCTGTAACTCTTTTCCACTGTGCTTTAGGGTTATGTAGATGATCTTGACACTGAGAAAAACCAAGAACATGTAGTGAGGGTAAATAACTGGTACACTGGAGAGCTGGGATTCAGAGTGGTTTATGCAACTTTCAGTCTCTTTCTCTTCCATCTGCACCTCACTGACTCCTCAGGCCCAGTCTGTGGCATCTTTTATCACCTGAGTTCTGTGAAAGTCTGCTCAGTGATGCCTGATCAAACACGGAAATGCACAGATCCCTGCTCCTTAGGCTTCTGACCACTGACTGCCGTTCCTGTAAGTTCTACCTTTGGGCAGGACTGTTACACTCTTCTCTCTGACCCATACACAGTTTCCTATCCCAGTGGTCTGCCCCGGATCCTAGAAAAGTTGTACCTTTTCCCCCTTACCCCTCAGCTATAAGATCTGTATGTACAATTGATTGAATAGTGTCCCTGGCTCTTTCCCTAAAGATTTAGAATAATCATGACCAATCATGACCAAATGAGGCCTCACCACCCTCACAGAGAGAAAAATCCCTAAAAAGAAAAAAAAAAAAAAGTAATAATAAACTCAAGGAAAACTGTGTTTTGTTTTGTTTTTGCCTTATACTCCAGGTTCATTTATATTAAAAGCTGATAACCAAATCATTTTCCCAAAGGATCCATTATGTGAAAGTTTCTCTGTTTTGAGTTGACATAATGGTTAGGAAGGAAGTCTTGCACTTGAGGGTTCACTCTGTATGGCCAATAGTGTGCATGTATTAACTCTCTAACCAAGACTGAGCTCCTGTGGAACACCAGTCTTTCTTTTTGGAGGTGTGTTTTGTCAGTTCTTTGCACCTTTTGTAACTTTACCTCCTCCATTTCCCAACAAACCACTTCTTCAGTACCCATGCAAACTTCGGTTTTCTTCTTTACATCATTTCAGGTGATTTGTGTGTTGCTGGAAAGAGATGACGCACCAGTACACTCAGTGAAATCCTCACACATATGATTTAGCTAACTATGGATTCAAAAACTTCAGAAGGGAGGTGACCACACAGAAAAGGAGGAGCAGAAGTGAATATTAACCAAGCCTTCGCTAGCAGCCCTTATTTTCTAATTTGGGTTCTGGGAATCCTCTGAACTTAAGAGACTTAGAGGAGGGTTTTCAGATTTGGGAAACAGATGAATTTCAGCAGCACCCCAAATTTTATTTTGTTGTGGTTCTGTTTTTAGTAAGTGAGGTCTTTGTCGACATGCTTGAGGAACTCATACTATCTGTGTGAAACCAGGGTCCTGTGGAAAATAAATGGGATTGAGGACTAAGGCAGTGGGAGACCCATCTGTCTTTCTATATTTACCTGTATTTATTTTATATAGAAATATAGGTAATATAAATATTTAGATGTGTAGTAGTTAGGTAGGTGGGTAAGTAGATAGATAGCCGTGTAGATGGTAAGAGGCACATCCTTGTGGAATTTCTGTCTTCTTGTCTGAAACCACTTTCCCCACCAGGATGCTAACCCTGTTAAGTTTTCATGATTACTTTCTCAAACATTAAACATACTGCATTGTCAATGGATATTCAGTCGCAATCATTAAAATTGTGTTTTTATTATAGAGCGGTACAAAAACATTAACTGAGGAAGTAGAAAGATCAAAAGGTGATATGCACAGTATCATGGCAACCATAAAACATTTCAGCCAGACTTCACGGAGCTGGCGCAGGCTGCGTGGGAAGACACTGGCAAATCAGCCAGCTGTCCCCCTGTCCTCATCAGAGTTAGGGTAACGGAACAGCAGCGACCATATGATCTCGCCAAATGTGCTTTTACAATTTGAATTGACTTGTGAGTTCTCCATTCTCAATTAAAAATTCTAGTGGTCGCCCAAGTGGCACTTCATATTAAATCTGCACATTCTAACTACAAGTAGGAAAACTTGTGGGCAGGGAGGGAAAATTTGTCTCGCAATTTTCTTCTTTCTGTAGGCTCATTCACATCCTTCTGCTCTTGCGAAGGTCTTCTTTCTCTCTTTAGAATGTGAGATTTTCTTGTTTTCTCCCCTAGCCACTGGCCAAACTTACGTTTCCTGAAACGAATTGCAAACTCTTTGGTAATGCCTACACTGAACACATTCTTCGTCCTTCCCCTGTTTCCCCACTCACATGCCCAAACCCCTCTGGGATTATATGATTATATATTTCTCTTCGCATTTGAGCTATGAAATCCTGGGATTTGTTCTTACAGCTTTCTTCAGTATCCAGCAATAGATTGAATAAATGAATAGTTTTCCATAAAATAGGTCTTGTTTGTACTGGTGAAAGACTGAGTCATGAACTCAAAATAATATCTTATTGGATACACTATTTATGATCTTAAGAACTCTTGGGTTTTTAGTGCAAATCAGAAAATGTATACCTTTGAAATAAAAGAATCTGTCTCTCTTTTAAAAAAAAATGTTTTCTTCCTAAGACAGAGATTACCCTCTCTCACCCTGGACAGATTATAGGACATCATCATAGCTCATTGCAACTGGGCTCAATCAGACCTCCTGCCTCAGCCTCCCAAGGAGCTGGGACTACATGTACATGCCGAGCTAATTTTTATGTTCTTAGTAGACAGGGTCTCACTGGTGCTCAAGCTTGTCTCAAGTCCCTGAGCTCATGCAGTGCTTTAGCTTCACCCTCCCAGAGTGCTAGGCTGAAAGCCCACCTGTATGAGCTGTTCACCACTGCATCTGGCCGAGAATCTGTGCTGTGCACACATCAATAAAACACATGCATAGGCAGTGCTTAGAGCCCCTTAGCAGATAAGCACTTTTTAAATGCACAGTCATGCCTTTTGAATACGGCATGCATTTTAGAGGAAATTAACTTTAATATGGTCATGAGGTTGACTTTATATTGATTTATTATGATGGAAGAAGGAAGGAATTGTGTAGACCGTCTGAATGATAACTGCTGAGTTTACAACCAAGCTTTATCAGTGTAACAGCAAAAGTGTTATTGGATGTATTTAGAACATTATGTCTAGGTCAGGAGTCAACACTCTAAGAATGAGAACAAAAGTATTTGATAATGAGAGAGTGAGAGAATTTTTATTTTATATTTTTCGTCAATTAATCAAGGAATTCAACTCTGAAATGTACTTACCCCCAGAAATTACTTATAGGGAAAAATTAAATGGCTATCTCTGTTTTCTATTAACTGATTAAAAAACAGAAACTATGTTGATTATAACAGCATTGAATTTTGTAAAATTTTGCAGTAAAGGTGCTACTAAGTCTAACGACTATTTTATTTGATGTCTTGTCACCCAGTGGAGTTTATATAGTCTTTTTTTTTTTTTAATTTGTTTATTATTATGATCTCTGTAAAGGAGAAAACAAAACATAAAGAAGAAAATATAAATTTTACTGTAGAACCTCCGAATGTAGAAATAATCACATATAATCTTTTTGGTACAAAGAAGTATAAAATGAGTTGGTCAATGTTACCCAGCTAGTAAAGGCAGAGGTATTGAGCTACATTCCCCTCACTGAAAAAGTATTTTATACATACACATTGGTGTCAGGCTCTAGTGTTACAAAGCATCTTTCAGTGTGAATCATGGCCATTTAACTATATGAGAATAGCTTGGTGATCATGGATTTATTCTCGACCTTAAGAAGAAGAGGGAGGGTGGGGAAAGGAAGAGCAGAGAGAGGGAAGGAGGGAGGGGTGTGGGACCTTGGTCTGTGCCTCACCTTTTGGGGGCAAGACAGGATTGTAAGAGGGACCTTACCTAACAAATGCAATCAGTGTAATCTGGTTTCTTGTAGCCTCAATCCATCTCCAACACAAAAAAAAAAAAAAAAAAAAAAGAAAGAAATTGTTTTTCTAGCACTTGGATATAAAAATAAAGAACGTAGAATCTAGCTTGAGTTTTCTTAACATCAATCTGCCATGAGGCTCTAATTTGTCTTTGGCATTTTAAATATGTCTTTTTTTTCCCCCCCTCTAGATTTTTTTTTTCTACTGACATTTTACATGGGGAAGTTAGAGAAATATATACTTTATTTACTATGAAAAAATATGATATTAAATGCAGCTGGTGTAATGCGCACTTCTCAAGGATACAAAGAGAAGCAGAGACTTTCAATGGAGCCATGGAAATTAACCAAGTGAGAACACTCCAGTGTTGTTCCTTCTTCTACCTGACCCAGGGGGGTAAATGAAGGGTCCTGGTTCCATGTGATCCTCTACCGCATCACACGTGGATTTCTGAAGAGTTTAGGAATAGCTATTTAACAAATATTTGCTAACGTTCACACTCCCTACCTCCACTGTGCTAGAAACTCAATCATGAGCCTCATGAAGTGCCGCGAATTCACGTTGCACTCATCCTCAGCACCCTCAGGCCAGGCTCAGACCAGGGCATGCACGCTTAGGTTCTCCGTGGAATGTCTGTTAGCAGCAGCTGAAGCAGCAGCAGGCAAATCATAAATTTAAATTGGCTCCTTTATGTATCTTTATGTTCCTTTGAGATGAAACGAGTTCATTTCAGAGTTCCTGGGTGTCTAATATGATTAGGTTTCCCTCTGTCTCCTTTCTCTCCTCCTCTCTGAATTCTCTTATGTTCTATCTCACATATGAGGATTTGTATCCTTTACTGATTCCCAGCACGAGCTACCAGCAGTCACAGGCAGCTATAGGGGCTTCTCTGCAGAAAAGACGACTTCTTAATGATGACTTGTTAGTGTAGCAACTGTTTCCTGAAACTTAATAGGAGTCTTCAGCTTGTTATGTTCCTTAGACTCCTGTTGCTGAGTTCTGTTTTCTTAAAAATGACAAATGAATAGGCTTTATTGATTAAGCTAGAAAATATCAGAAGCACCTCTCCCTCCAAAAATGAATTATTTTTTGACATCTGAATTTAAAGTGCACTAACCTTGATAAAAAAAAGAAATTTGAGGATCCAAGAAAGGTCCTTTGCAAATAGATTTTCCCCTTAAAATAGTCACCTAGTTCTCTTTTTTTTTTTTTTTTAATTTTTTTGCAGTTTTGGCCAGGGCCGGGGTTGAACCTGCCACCCTCAGTATATGGGGCCAGCACCCTACTCCTTGAGCCACAGGCACCACCCACCTACTTTTTATTTATCCATTGGTTATACTTGTCTTATGGAATGATTGCTTGAATTGCTTTAGTTCGTCATTTAAAGTTAACATTCTTGCATTCCTGTAACCTTAAAGCTATCTAAGAAGAAACATTCCTGAAATATTAGCAAAAGAGAAATGAATTTTTTTGAAAAAAAAAAAATTTTTTTTTCAGATCAATCTGAGGGTACAATTAGGTTACAATGTTTGCATTCATTAGGTGCAGTCGGTCGCTGCTGTAGTTGTGCCCTGCACCCAGAAGGTGTGCTCTACACCCTTACATTGTGCCCATTAGGTGGGAGCACGTCCATCTCCCTCTCAGGTAGCTTAAATTTAATTGAGTTTTTCTCTTATGTGGACAAATATTAGTTCATCTACTGGCTACCCATTAGGATTTAGTACATTGGATACTTGCTTTTCCATTCTTGTGATCCTTTACTGAAGGGAATGTTCTCTGACTCCATCCAAGTTAATATAAAACATGTAATGTCTCCATCATTTTTATGGCTAAATAGCATTCCATGGTATAAATATCCCACAGTTTATGAATCCATTCATGGGTTGATGGGCACTTGGGTTGTTTCCACATCTTGGCAATTATGAATTGAGCTGTGATAAATAATCTAGTGCAAATGTACTTGTGATAAAATGAGTTTTTTGTTTGTTTTCTGGGTACATGCTTATTAATGGGATTGCAGGATCAAATGGAAGGTCTATGTTGAGTTCTTTGAGGATTCGCCATACTTCTTTCCAAGGAGGCTGTATTAGTTTACAGACCCGCCGAGACTTCTCCTTTTACTCCGTGTCTGTTCCTGCACCTGTGGCTTTGGGAATTGTGATGTGAGCTATTCTCACTGGGGTTAGGTGATATCTCAGGGGGGTTTTGATGTGCATTTCTGTGATGATCAGGGATAGTAATAATTTTTTCATGTTTGTTAGCTATTCATCTATCTTCTTTAGAAAAGGTTCTTTTGGAAAATGAACTGTTCAAATGAAATTTTAAATGTGCTTTCTTTGAAGGAGACCCTGCTACTCTGGATTAAGTATTATCATTAGAAACTAGTTATTATTACTTGTGTTTAGTATGCAGTTGTCAATATTTGACAAATACATTAACCTGATGAGATACAACTGATTCTGAAACTAGTACCGTCTTTCTTCTCTTTTTAACTATAGTACACGTTTGTTAAAGGCTCAACATCATTACTAAACAAAAATTGTTGTACTATCAATGTGGTAGTCTCAGAAGTTAGGAAGCTAGAAAGGGCATTTCTGAGAATATGTGCCTGTTTTCACATTTTTTCCCTACTGTTTAACTGCCATCTCTTACTTGTGATGTTCTAAGAGTCTCTATCAGGCCATTGGATCATCTGAACTGGAAAATTCAAGAAGATGCCAGGACAAGGGAACTAAGGAATTGAGCGAAGTGGGTGTGACAGGGTCTAAACTGGTGATGAGTTAAGAGACAGTGGAAATGAAGGAGAAAACTGATAGTTAATAGAACATGAAGCAGAACTTGAGATTGGGAACTGTAAGCAGGAATCGGGACCAATGATCAAGGACTTGAAGGCGGAAAACGTAGGAAAAGAATCTGGTCACACTGACTCATATGTGCAAAGTCTAATCAGTTTAACCCAAAATAAAATAAGAAGGAGCAAGAGTAATATTAAGGACTTCTAGCTGCTGCTTCTTGGCTCCCAACCTAGGCTACTACTTGAGGTAGGTGGCTATGAATTTGCAAGGTGGGTTTTCTTTTGGGTAAACACAGTACCATTTGTTCTGACATAGCTGAATTCTTATAATGATAGAGCCTCAGCTTTCCTGGAGGGTCATAAAATGCTTAACACTAAATCCTGAGTGCATTTGATTTAATGGTTATAAGCCAATGTATTCTAGGGGGTAATATAGTTCATATATATGAATTATGTGGTTAATATTTCCAAAAGTACATGGAAAAATCTGAGTCACTAGGACGTGAAGTAAGAATTCGTGATGTTTTCATTCATTATGTTCGTAGGCCGAGAACAAGTAGTTTCTATGTGTGGTGATATTTCCCCTAAGGGACATTGGAAAATGCCTGGTGATATTTCTTGGGGAATACTTCTAATATTTAGTAGGTAGAGGCCTGGGATACTGCTAAACATCCTACAATGTACAAAGTACAAAAAGTATTCAGTCAAAACAGTGCTGTGGTTGAGAAACACCATGCTCTGATTGCTATGAGTGTAAGAGGAATTTGCAAGCTTCCTGCAGCCTGTCAGCCGGGGAGATATACATGAAGAATCCTCAGGGTGACAGCTTCCCCATTGGAAGGATAGTGAGCACCTTATCCAGCCTGAGAACTTGTTTTACTGTCTCTGCATGGGTTTGGAGAGAAGTTGCTTCCTGGAAGGTATTCCTAAATTTACTTACATGGAACTCTTAGTAGTCACCCCGGAAGGAAGAATGCTGTAGTAACTGAGTGAGGTTTACCTGTGGTCTTGGCCCTTTCTTCCCATTAACAAAGCTATTTGAGCATGAGATGAATTACAACCAGCTTTAGAGGTGAGGAACTTTGAATGGGTTAATCAGACTGGAAGGCAGAAGATTCAATCTCAACTGACTCACTTGTTTGTGTAAACGTGTCCAGAAGACCATCTAACTGATCTCAAATTTTCTCTAATAACTCATTACTATAGGGTTTCATGAACCAGAAGTTTCTGCCTCTTATCAGACATGGAAGACTATTATCTTGGCCCCATGCATGTCATGACTGAAACACTTTGGTGATGGACTTAGGGTCCACTGGATAAAGATGATGAAGAATGACATGTTTATTCTGGGCCTTTGCTGCTCCCTATAAAATAGAGATCATTATAGAAGTGGCTTTTCATGTGGCTATATTAATACCTCTTACAGGCTCATTCCCTGCAGTTAGGTAGATGCCAGGTGCCTTAATTTTAATGCTAATCTTAAATCAGAGAAGTTGTATCAAAATAACCCTATTTTACAGTTTCTTCCCTAATACATGATTGAGTGAAGAATAATGTAAGAGGCAAGTGAAATATTTTGCAATTATAATCATCAGAAGCACAAAGAAAAAAAAATTGAAAATTGTATTTGAAAACTGTTGAGTTTTTTTCTAGACTGAAGCTAATTAATTTTATAAAATAACTTTTTCCAGCTAGCACTTTTATGCAGATGCATCTCACCCCTGACATTTGCAGTCCTCCGCAATTTCTAGACCAGACATAATTCTTCTATTTCTTGGGCTTCGTATAAGGAAAACCATAGAAACCCAATCCACATTTGTTAAACTAAGTTGAAAATAATTTATCTTGTAGCAAAAATGGCAAAGATACATCATCTAAAGTTATGTCAAGACAAAAGGACAAAACTGGCATAGAAAGGAGATTGGTTTTTGCCCAGTTTACTAAGGAAGTGGCAGTCCTCTCATTTGGCCTCCAAAACATAGTATGGAAATTAACAAAGAATCCCTGCGCATCAGTGCATAGTCACTAATTTGCTACTATGACATGGGACACTTCAAAAAGGAAGACTATTGAAAGATGTCATGTAATATTCATTAATGGAGATTTTAATCAAGGACAGTAGGTCAGGCTGTCCTTGATTGCTTATTCCTTTGATTCTCAGAGCAAACGTGTCGAGTGTGTAAGGAAGGAAGGTGTGCCTCTCAGAAACTTACTTATTGACCTCCTCTGAGCTACTTTTCCCTCCTCTTTTTCCTTGTTCTTGCATCCTTCTCTCTCCCTCCTTCCCATCTTTTCAAGGTGTCCAATGGTAGTGTGGACGTCCGTGCAATTTCAGCACATGAATAAAGAATGCTTAGAAATGAACAAAGAGGACAGTAAAGACTAAGTGGGCTGATGGCTGTTATTTCCAGATTTTGTTGGTATCTCTGAGGGGAAAACTTGCTCTCACATCCCAGGCAAGAGGACTGCCCATGGCTCTCACATATGAGTCTGTGTTTTACCAATAATATAATCACGGAGAATCTGGAGTATTTCAGCAGAAAGTTATGGGAAGCGATATCTAGGGACAAAAGAGTGCCTAAGAATAATGTATCTGTGCTCATGGGTTTGGGTGAATCTTTAGAACCTGCCAAATGCTCAAGTCGTAAGCAGACCTTGGCTGAAAGCAAAATTATAAAGTATTGAAAACATACTCCTCAGGCTGATGACCAATTGGGGGAGGATTTTCCCTCGGTCTTGTTTTGCTAGCATACAAAAAGATACTGTCTAGGACCAAGGATGGTAGAACATAACTGAACTGATAGAAATCTTGCTCAATTTCCTCAGCTCCATGTGGCTAATAGAGGACAGTGTCTTGGGCTGAATACACCAGGAACACATCCCTGAAAAATGTTTCAGAATGAGAGTGATACTATCATTCAATGATATTTGTTATTATTGTTTTAAGCAATATTAACTTTTGTTCTAAATACTTTGAAAATACAGGTCTACCTGCTGTAGTTTAAATGGCTCACATTATAGTAGAAAGGGAGGATTTCAAGGCTGTAACCTAAATGAGTGAATAATGTGTGTTTGGGGGGTGGAGGGGAAGCAGGCAAGGACGGTGTGATATTCCACAGTGCTCCACAGCACAGGTTTGGAGTCAGGCAAAGAACAGAGCACATTCAAGGTCTGATACTTCATGTTGCAATGAATGTAGGCCGGCTGCTTCCTCTTTCTCTGCCTTCAGAAGTTTTCTGTGAAGTTTAGTTAGGACAATTCGAGGACGTTTTCATCCTAGTGCACTGTCTTTAGAGAGTAAATAGATTATCATTGGTATTATGCAGCCATGGATCCTCTCAGGGCAGTTTCCATCACAGAGTCATTATTTTTCTTTTTTTCTTTGTTTCATTTTTCTGCAAAAGCAATATGCAAGTCACAGGAATCCAACTAAAAATTTACCTATATATTTATCTCTTGATGAAATCAATGCTTTTCATTCATCTACATGTCTTCTAATGGATGCATATTAATTTTTAAAATATTGTTTATAAATTTTAGTTTTGTATTCTAAATATGACCACTATATTATGGAAATTTTCTTTTATCATTTTCTCCTTCCAAGGAAGTAGTTTGCAGTGTTTTACAAATGAAATATTTCCCTTTAGAGAATGTAGTTTAATTTCATAAAAATAAGATCATATTACACACACACACACACACACACACACTCTCATATATATTTAACTTGCCTTTTCACTTAACAATATGTAGCAGTCATGACTCTTAAGTTTACGGCACTAAGTGGTAGAAATAAAAGCTTCCTCTTCCAAGGATAATATGTTGGGGGCTATTGATTGCTGTGCAGTTTGGAGTAGCAGGACCACTGAAAACATCCTAAAGGGCTGTCACGAGGGGTAAAGATGAATAAACTGAATGTCCCATGCTATACACGTATGTATATACATTTGGACATACATTTGCAGTATGGGACATTCTGAGGCTATTTTAATAATATTTAGAATTATATCTATAGATATATATTTTAATTTGGCAAATAAACCTCAAATGATTAATGTAAAGTCTTCATATTGGAGATCAGGAGATTGGACCTGAAGCAACTCTCCCAACTTCCATGCCTGATAGAGCACACACAAGCTGCACTTTTAGTCCAGTTCTTCTTCCCTTCTGGCCTCCCACTCTTGGCATATGTTGGCAACAAGATTCACAGTTCACGCAGAGCAGAGGGTCAGCAGTGGATGGATTTGCATATGAATTTGCAGCACGCATTTTAAAAAGCTTTTAGTCCAACATGTTCTGCAGCGAGGACTAGAGAGTGTGAAACAGAAAAACTGCATTAGGCGGTTCTCGGGTACAGCACCTAGTTAGCGCCACGCCTTGTCTTGCATTTGTTTCCTGACTGATTGTCCTGGAGGAGGTCACAACCTTGGGTTACTTTGCTATGCACCTCGGTGGCAGGGTCCTGAATATTTAATCCTGTGGCTCTGATGAGAGGGGGTGACGGCAGTGAGCACCAGGAGTGTGTGTGCAGTGTGATCTTCGCAGACGGCTATTTGGAAATGAATCCGTAGGGCATGCTCAAGGACACTCAAAAGGCGTGGAGGATTCTGAGCCACGCTTCTCCTTCACCTAGTCAAAACTGAACTCAGAATAGTGAGATGAAGCCTGAAAGAGGTCGTTATTCTCTGCATAATCTGAGACTTTGTTTTATGTAAATCAAAACCAGAAGGTCTAGTTCAGAAGGAATGCCAGTAGTTACGTTTTCTTGCTGTTATATTGCTTTGTTTTCCACCATGGCCTGCCAAAGTGGGCACTCCTGTCCAATTTGGTCTGAAAGTTGTGTACACTGACAGCCTTGATGGTTGTCATAATCCGATGCTGGAAATGATTAGCTGAGAGATGAGGCTACATGCTGCTTTTTTGGCTTTTGGCCTATGGCATTAGTGTAGTTACAAAAGCATCAATGGAGAAACTTTAGCTCAAAAAGGATTACTCACACTAAAGAGAATGGCAACCTGCTGTAGACATAAGCACTGAGTACATCAGTTTGTGTGATTATCTGATGGCAGGGCATCTAATATTTCTGGGTGTTTTCCCAAGTGTGAAAGTCTTCTTTACTAAAAACATCAAGACGATTTCCATTTTAAAACTATCTTTCTTATTCCTCACAATCTTCAGCCTGGTTCTTTTTTTTTTTTTTTTTTTTTTTTTTTTCCCTGGCTATTTTAACTTTTTCTTGATTTGTTTTCAATTTGCATCTTCTCCTTTTAAAACATGGGTATCAGTTTTTTGGTAAGCAAATAGTGCAAAGCAATTCAATCTCAAATGAAAAATAGGGCACTGCCATTTATAACCGAGACGACGTGTGACAGCGGCCCTGTGGGGCCCCTCTGTCTCCCAGGTACTCCATCCATATTCAGTCTGAGATGCCACTTCCACGAGGATGACACTGACATGTGACCTCCAACACTGACCTTTCTTCTGGGTGCTAAATCAGCATTTCTAAATGCTCGGTTTGAAACTCAACGTCTCCTGAAACTCTAGTTCCCAGTCTCTGCCTGGTAAATAGAAACTCAATAAAAATTCACTGAATCAGTTCATTGTCCATATATGCTGGAGTGGATGAGATGAAGGTCAACACACTTACTGCTCCCTTAAATTATTTTTTTTATTACACTATTCTCTACTCAATTACCTTGGACGCAGAATTGTCTTTTGTCACATCTCATCTTGTAAGGGAATGATGTAGAAAGTTCTATGCTCTTCCTTAAAAGACAAAAATATTTAGTTGGAGTTTAGCTTCTCATGCTCAAATGGGTCAA
Organism: Loris lydekkerianus; assembly: GCA_963574355.1. NCBI lineage: Eukaryota > Metazoa > Chordata > Mammalia > Primates > Lorisidae > Loris > Loris lydekkerianus. The sequence goes on from CAUYPK010138357.1 coordinate 25,069, forward strand.
ATCATATGTATAACATAATTGAGAACATAAAGTCATCTCAAAAACAATTTTTAGGGAGAGGGAAGGAAATAGTGTGGTGAATCCTAAAGTTTAAATCATGTATATAGCCTAATTGTTTTTTAATACAATGCCTATTTTAATAAGATAATGTAAAAGGATCACCAAATGGAGGGAGTCCATTAGATTCCAGTGGACATCACGGGACTATTTTGTGGCTGGTGAGTTCTGTTGAGCCAAAGGAACAACCTGATTGTTTTAAAACTGCCTATTGATTGCTCTGGTATAATTGAAAATGAGCCCTCCTTGATTCACTGTCATTTGCTGTGAAATGGAAGTCTGGGGATGCATTACCACGACCACCTCCCTGCCTCTCAGGGATCTGTGGGTGGCAATAAACACTAGTGGGTTATTGGGACTTTTATAAAGCCATAATTTGTGTCTTATCAGCTTGCATATTAGCTTTTCTCTGACTTTTCATTTCAGTATAGTTACTGGCTTAGGTTACTTTGATTCACAAAATTCTGTGTTTTTTTGTTTTCTTTCTTTTTTTTTTTTTAATTTTGAGAACTCAAAACAATTAAATTTATAAGACTCCCTACCCCATACTCAAAGATTCTGTGTCTGTCTGTTGAAGGCTAGACCCAAGAATCTGCATTTTTTATACGCTTTCTAGGTAGTTCTCATGCAAATAGGCCAAACATTGTACTTTGAGAAAAATAGGGTAGGAGTGTGAATAAAATTAAGTGATAAGCTCTAGGGATCTCAATAAAGAAAATGTATATGTATGCAAGAACTTAAAAGTTGTTATATAATTGCAGGATATGATTTTAATACTTCCAGTAACTACTTGTGTTTTTTCAGGCAGGAGACTGCATGGCTTCTTAATAGCCGAGTAAAATCTATGTGAGAAAAAGATAAATAATGGGATTTTTTTATTACAGTCCAAGATAGGAACCTCTATATGACTGTCGCAAAGTGGGGAAAAGGAGTCTGTCACAATGAAAATAGGTTGATATATATTTCTTCAAGACATTGTTTTCAGCCCAACTTTGTGAAATATTGAACTGGAGGATGCATCTGATGTTCTTTTCTCATAATCTGAGTATAAATCTATTACTGGGAACTCAGCCCTGTCCCATTACTAACTTCTTAGCCTTCCCTTCTTTGAAGTCCTGCATGTAGACATGGAAACCTGTTTCCAAGCCCAGGATGACCCTTGTGTCTCTACTGGATGGGACTCTGCAATGTCTTTTTATTTCCTGTTAAGTGTGATCCATACGTGTATCTCTGACATTTGGGCCTCTCCATCAACTAAACATATGTAGACCCCCGTCCCCTAACAACAGCTGCAAGGCCTTTAAACAGAGCTGTGGGTAAATAGAGTTTAATCAATGAAGCCTCAGCTCCACCTGGTACAAATTTTCAGTGGTCTAACGTCATATACAATTTGGCTTTCCTTTGCCTTCTCATTTCGGTATGGTCCCGGGCTTAGGTCCCTTTAATTCACAAAATTCTGTATTTTTGAGAACTCAGGAACAATTAAATTTATGTAAGACTCCCTGCCCCAGCCTTAAAGATTCTGTCTGTATATAAAAGGATGGAACACAAAATTGTGCATTTTATGTGTGTTTTATAGGAAGTTCTAATACAAATAGGCCAAACATCATACTTTGAGAAGAATTAGGTATGTATGACAAACTATGGCTCTCATTAAAACCAAACCAAAACAAAAAGCAAAACAGTTCAACCTCATCTTCTAGAAAAACTTTCACTTCGTCAGCACTCCAGACAATTCTTGTCTTTACTTTTTAAACCTCCTAATTTCTATTAGGTAATTCTGTGACTCTACTAACATGTAAATATTTGTCTGTATTATTATCTTTCATTAATACCAAGATGATACAGAATTCTCACAACTGTCAATGGTTTAGCCTTCACTGTGTCGCATTCGATTATGGCAGACAACTTCCATAATGGAATCATCTAAGCATTGCCTGAAATACTTACCAGGTGTTTTGCTGTTGATTCAGATGTAGGCACAGGGAAGGAGCAATTCTTGTGCCAGTAGGTTTGATGCTGACTTACTTTGCGTTCACACAGCTGACACCAGGGTTGTGCAAACATTCACAGCGTGGCGCCATGCTGTTTATTGAAGTAGAGGACTGTATGCTTCTGGAATAACAATGGCCCCGGCAGTGGGGCAATCTTCTCTAATGGACACTAGTTACTCTGATATTTTCCCAAGACCCACTTTCAGAACCTGTGACTTTGCCGGGAGGCTCTGTTCTGTTTCTTTTTGCAGCCCATGGTGCGCTATTTTTATGCTGCACATGTTTGAATTTGCAACTTGTGACAATTTGTAAAGCATAACAATGTCTAATCCCACCAAGATACACAGAATAGGCTAGGAAGTATTGGCAACAGCAGTCTTGAGAGGAAAACTCCATTGTGAGAAGGATCTTCTTGGGAATCACTAGAATCTTTTTTTCCTTGAAGATAAGCCAACCCTCTTTTATTAATCGATCGGTCATATTTATCTTTCCATTCTAGGGAGCATTGAGGTGCACCTAAGTGCATTTACAGTTTTTTGTTGTTTTTTTTTTTTTTTAAACACAAACTTGGCTTTCCCTGAAAGAGCAGCTCAGAAAACATTTCCTCTGAAATGAAATTAGGGGAAATATATTTTGAAATGAATCTTCACTTGTTAGTTACTCTGTAACTTACTTAGCAAGACAGTAGCTGCTTATGTAACCACCCCTCATCAGACAACCTGTCCTTCTTATTACAGGATGAGCTAGTCTGACTTCAAATTAAATTTAGCTGTAACATTACTACAAGGAACTTCAGTTCTCTCTGTGCCATGTGCCCAAAATGCTAACTGGTTTCATCTAGAAAACCTTTGATCCCTCAGGAGCTATTGTAAAGTTCAGTTACATTTCCTTGTGAATGACAGTGACTTTGTTCAAACTTCTCTGAAACATTAAGAGGATCTGTTACTATTGAACATGCAACCATTAATAACTGATATTTTTTGCAGATAGCAGGTAATACTTAATCCAAATTACCTGGTAAATAAAAGTATTTTTCATTTGCTAATACTCTGTGACATTCTTTATTTCTCTTCTTATTTATGTTTCATATATTCATAAGGATAGCCTTGAACAACTTTACTTTCCCCACACACTCCCCAATGATACATAGATACAGGCAGTAAGTTTCCTTGTAAGCTTTTAATATGATTGGTGATTAATAATTGCTTTTCCTAGAAAAAAAGATTGATCATACTGGTCGTCTTGGCTTCAAGACGAAAAATGAGGCTTTACAGAGGGATGACTCTGAGAAGATTTCTAAATAGGATGACTTGTAGAGTATGAGCCTACAGAAATTTATATATACAGAGAAAGCACCTACTGTGTACCGTGAGGGTCCAACTGGCTCACTCTTACAGCTTCTTCAAATCTCTATTCAAACGCCTACTCACCTTTGAGGACTTGTGATCGCTTCATTTTACATATACTTCCGTTCCCTGTATTCGGCATAATTTAGCGTTCTTTTCCCTCTTTTTTTTTTTTTTTTTTTTTACTTTTCAACTTGTGATTTTATTTTATTTTTTTTTTTTTATTAAATCATAGCTGCATACATTAATATGATCATGGGGCATCATACACTAGCTTCATAGACCATTTGACACATTTTCATCCCACTAGTCAACATAGCCTTCCTGGCATTTTCCTAGTTACCGTGGCATGACATTTACATTTCAC
>CAUYPK010138360.1:0-32683 GCA_963574355.1 Loris lydekkerianus
TAGCACAATAACTAAGAAAATGCCAGGAAGGCTATGTTAACCAGAGTGATGAAAATGTGTCAAACAGTCTATGAAACTAGTGTATGGTGCCCCATGATCACATTAATGTACACAGCTATGATTTAATTAAAAAAAAAAAAAAAGAAGTTGCTCCTGTCATACATCTGGGAGATAGCACAGATTACTTACTATTTACAAGGTACTGACATTTTATCTTCCTTCCCTTTGTTCTGTGTGCAGTGACTACAACTACCCCCCACCTTTTTTTTTGTTTTTTTTTTTTTTTGCAGTTTTTGGCCAGGGCTTGAACCCACCACCTCTGGCATATGGGGCCAGCGCCCCACTCCTTTGAGCCACAGGCACTGCCCCGACTGCCCCTTTTACTAATCCCCAAGCTTAACCAAGTTCCACTGATTCCATAGTACCTGCTCTTGGGTCACTAAGTTTCGAGGAAGGAAATCAAACTGTCTAAATTTGGAACACATGTTTAATCATCGAAAAGGGGGAAGTGGACAAGGTCCGCGTCAGCATCACCAGAGACCGTGTTGGAAATGCAGCACGTCAGGCCCCACCCCACACCTAGTCAATTAGAATCAGGATTTTAACAAGCCGCACAGGGATCTGAGAACACATTAAATGTGGGAAATAATTATCCAGAAGAGATGGTCCTCTGTCTGGGGCATGTTGTCTACCCGAGATTGGGAAGCAGGAGACCCAAGGGGTGGCTGTATGGCAAGAAAACAGTGTGGGTAGACTTGAGGCTTTAGGGTGGCAGGATGCTTTCTGGGGAGTCAGTGATGGACACTACACAATCACATGACACACACAGACTAAGTTCTCCTGTTTCAGCACCTCCCTCTGTGTCCAGTGAATTTCTTGGCTGCCTAAACTGATCAAGCACTCCATGAGAGAGACTGTGCACAGATGCGGGTCAGGGTAGGATGGTCAAGAAAATGGTTCAGGTCCATCTTGGTCTTCACATTTGCTCATGCCAAGTCTGTTACCATGATTGGAAAAATCCTTAAAACTGTAGGTTAAACTCCAGGGAACAGGTAAGGAAATTTTTGTATTTTCTCTTCCCCCTCTTATATAAAACAGGTGAGAGTATTCTTCTTACAGAGGTGGTAACAGTTAAGACCTGCCTCCAGCAATTTCCAAGGCAAGATGAGTACACTTAAGTCTCTTTTCAAGAAAACAAAAGTTATCCCAAGAAGTCCACAATGTGCAAAGCACACAAAAGGATAATAATAAGCACAGAAATCAAGTCTTCCAAGAAAATTGGGTTTTAATCACTACCCTGTAATGCTGGCCTAGCAATCTGGGGTCAGAGAGAAACCGGAGGACCAAAAGCAAAAGAGAACCATCATTTCTGCTCAATTACCCTCTGCAAGTTCGTTCCTACAAGGAATTGTGTTTCATTTTTGTGCTTCATAAAAACTCTCAGAAAAAGCAGATTTCTGAAAAACAAAATATCCCCCTCCATAAAAAGCCCTTTCACATAAACAATGCTTTTATTTCAGCTTCTACAATACTCTTTGCCTTTCTGTGCTTTGTCCTGAAATCTTATGAAACCAAGATTTTGTTCTTTTATAATTCATGGCATGTGATGTTTTTGGCCCTTGAAAATGTCTTTAGGAAAAAAAGTGATTATATAATCCAGTTCTATTGCATGGGCAGAGAGTCTTAATCTTTCTATGAAAGTGGAGGATTTAGACTTTTCCTGATAAAGCCAGGTATATACTGCTGTCTCTGAGCAAAGTCAAACAAAGACATATATAATCAAGTGTCTTTTTTGTTGTTGTTTAACTAAATGGGTGTAAGACCAGACTAAATCAATAAAAAGTTTGAATTATGGACTCTACTTTAAAGCAATACCATTTTATTGCTTTCTAGTATATATAAACTCAAGTTAGGCTAATTAAGTGGTGTCAGATAAAGGTCCTTTGAGGATTTTCTTTAGCAAATGATCACAGTTCACTGCCTAATTTAATAATATCTAATACTACTGGTTTATTATGATTATACTAATGCCACTGGTTTATTATTAGCTCACCAGTACCCCTAGTTTATTTTTATTTCACAATTCAACTTCTATAGCAACCCTCAAGTTTGTTCAATTAAGTAAATGTAAAAATTTCCATTTAATTTTTTTTTACACTTTTAATTTGCTTAATAAAGGTTAATTTCCATTTTACCACATAATAGTTGAGGTTTAAAGGGAATTAGAGTACGAGACGGCCTGTAACTAAATGATCTTTAACTCTGATTTAATGATCCCCTTTAATCAATGTAGTTTAGTAAAAAAAAATTAAAATTAAAATTAATTAAAAGAAGACCTGGGTAAGAACCAGATTATTTACCCTCCCTGATCTTATTTCTTCCTCAGATTGTGATACTTAACCTTAAAGGATTGTGTTAGGATAAAATAACTTGTAAAGCATGTGAATATTCTGCTTAGCGCTCTGTAAACAGAGAAGCATTATTTAAATGTTGAGTATTATCATTATTTCAAATTCTGGATTAATGAAGCCCAATTTAATGAGAGTTTTTGCATGAAAAATTTTGTTCAATCTGATTTTTTCCCAGAGCAAATCACCTCTTTTGAGTAAGGAAGGTTATTGGGGAGTCCTCTACATTTTTCAGGCCTCTAGAGTACTAACCTGTTTGCAGCACGTTACCCAATGTCTGAAAAAACATACTTCTCCTTCAGGATTCAAATTGAAGTCCACCTCCTCCAAGAAGTCTGCTGTGATTACTTCACTTCAGATATTTCTCTGCCTCCTCTGACTGACTAGAGCCTGCGACTGGATGAAATTCAACCAACAATTACAGATAGTACTGACTTAATTTTTCAACTTCACAATGATGCGATCAATACACATTCTGGAGAAGTTGTCCTTTGAATTTTTATCTTTTCCTGGAATAGTGATATGTGGTGTGACACTCTCATGGTGCTAGGCAGCAGCAGTGAGCCCCAGCTCCCAGTCAGCCATGCAACCATGAGAGTAACACCAACTTCTCTTAGGGTACTATGCTGCCAGATGATTTTGCTCAAGGTAGGCTAATGTAAGTGTCCTGAGCAAATTTAAGGAATGCCAAACTAAGCTATGATGTTCAAGTAGATTAAGTGTAGCCAATGCATTTTCAACTTACAATATTTTCAACTTACATTATGTTTATAGGGATGTGACCCCATTGTAAATCAAGGAACATCTGTGTTGAAAACCCTCTAAGGTCAAGATGCTGCTGGGTGCTAGGGTAAAAGTGAGGATGTGCAGGAATAGGAATCCAAGGTGCAGAGAGAGAGCCATAGGACAAATCCAACAGTGAACCTGTCCAGACCTTGGGAATTCGTGATCTACTGAAGGACACACATCAGACATATAAACCATGCAAAGCAAGCAGTGGTGAATACAAAGTAGAAACATAACCTGCCGAAGGTACAGAAAGCAGGGGTTTGTTCTGACTGGGAGCATCAAGGAAGGCTTCTTAGAGGAGATGACTTCTCAGCCAAGTCTGGAAATGTGCATCAGATCTGGGGAGAGGATGGATCCAGGGCTGGTAATCAGCCTTTTTGGGCCCACCAGCAGCCATTTCCCTATAAGGCCCTGCATCTTGCTTGGACTTTAGCCAAGAGGCAGCCAGTCTGAGGACTTCTGTCTCCTCTCCACTTTGGGGAAAACATCACTTCTCCCCTCTTGCTACTTTCTTTTCTTTTCTTTTCTTTCTTTTTTTTTTTTTAGAGACAGAGTCTCACTTTATTGCCCTCAGTAGAGTGCTGTGGCATCACAGTGCACAGTAACCTCCAACTCCTGGGCTTAAGCGATTCTCTAGCCTCAGCCTCCCGAGTAGCTGGGACTACAGGTGCCCGCCACAACGCCCAGCTATTTTTTTGTTCCAGTTTGGCTGGTGCCGGGTTTGAACCCACCACCCTCAGTATATGGGGTCGGCACTCTACTCACTGAGCACAGACACTGCCTCCTCTTGCTGTTTTCTAAGACAATCCTTTAATCTTTCTCCTACCTCAGGCACACTTGACATGGTTGTGTTAGTCTTTGGGGCTGTTAGAACTCCATAGACCAGCAGTTTCAACATCAGACATTTAATTCTCACAGCTCTGGAAACTGGAAAATCCAAGATCAAGGTGCGGGCTGAGTCAGTTCTTGGTAAAAGACTTCCTCCTGGCTTATAGACGGCCCCCTTCTCACTGTGTGCTCATGTGGCCTTTCCAAGGAGAAGACACAGAACTCTCATGTCTCTCTCTTCTTCTAAGAATGAATATTTCAAATTGTATATAAAACCAGTACATGGTACCCCATGATTGCATTAATGTACACGGCTATGATTTAATTTTTAAAAATGCTAATGCCATCAGAAGGATCTGCTATGGTCTAGATGTGGTCTGCCACATCTCATGTTGAAATGTGATCCCTAGTGTTGGGGGCACCTGTGGGAAGTGTTTGGCTCATGAGGATGGACCCTCTCATGAATGACTTGGTACTGTCTTTGAGGTAAGGAGTGAGGTCATGCTCTATTAATCTCCAAGAGACCTGCTTGTTAAAAAGAGCCTGGCATCTCCCACCTCTCTCTCTCTCTTCCTCTCTTGCCATGTGATCTCTACACATGCCAGCTACCCTTCACCTTGCACCAAAGAATGGAAGCAGTCTCATGCCAGGTGAAATAAATCTCTTTGCTTTATAAATTGCCCAGCCTCAAGTGTTCCTTTATAGCAACACAAGTGGACTAAGATAGCACCCGCTCATGGCCTCATCTGAACCTAATTATCTCCTAAAGGGTCCACTTGTAAATATTAACACATTGGGGGTTATGGATTCAACATATGCATTTTGGGCAGACACAAATATTCAGTTCATAGCAATAATGTATGAAGTAAACGTAGACTTTTGCAAATGGCAGGAATGCTGTCAGCTCTGCATGCAAGGAATAGGAAGGGCCTAGTTCTCTGTAACAGGTAGAAGAGTAAAAATACAGAAAACAAAACTCAAGTTAATATCGCAAGAAAGAAATCAGCCACGTGCCTTATAGCTTTTCTCATACAGATGCATTTTGCTGTTATTTACCTTTTTTTTTTTTTTGGACAAAAGTTTCAACCCAACTGTATTGTATATACCTTATGACCAATAAAAGTCCAGTATGTCTTTTTACCCCCTGTGGCACTTGGGAAAGTTACACAACAGAGAAAGCAGTTATGAATATTAGTTGAGTGACAATATTTGATTGCTCTCCAGGATTGCCCAGTATATTACCAAGGGCCAATCCATATGGAGAGGAGTCTATGACTTCTTAAGAGTATAACATTCCCAGTCAGTGTCCCAGCACACACACATGCACACACTTCTTAAGGGACATATAAATAAATAAGGGCTTCAAAGTCCCAGGAGATATTCTTATTTTCTATGTTATTTGCTTTTTAGTATTAGCTGATGGAGAAATCGGCACTTATTGCCATTGTAAAAGTTTCTAATTTTCACCTTCACATTTCCTTTCAGACAGGTAACTCCAATAGGAGTTATCAGATACTGAAGAAAGACCATGTGCCCTTAGAACCATTTCCAAAGGTTACTGTAGTTGAGAGCTGGGAAGAGCAGTAGATTGGCCGGGTCTTTATTATCATTATAATCAAAGCTATATGATCCCTTTCTCCTTTACAAAGTCATGCACAGACTAAAATGTACATAATCAACTAGAATTCTAAATAAAGCTATTAGTTTCCTATGAATAACAGCAAATTTGTTGTAAAAAATTACCATAAACTTGGTGGCTAAAACAATAGTAATATATTTTCTGACAGTATCAGACTCCAGAATCTGAAATAAGTATCTCTGGGTTGAAATCAAGGTGTTGGCAGGAACATGCCTTTCAAGAGACTTGAGAGCAGAATCTATTCTTTACCTTTCTTGGATTTTGGTGGCCCTGGCATTCCTTGGCTTGTGGTTACATCTCTCTGATGGTTGAGGCCAGCATCCTCCAATCTCTCTCTGCTCCTTCTCCACATCTTCTTCTTTCTGGGTGTCAGATTCCTCCCGCTTCCCTCTTACAAGGGTACATGTAATTGTGTTTAGAGCCCAGATGGATAATCCAGGACAGTCTCCTGATCTCAAGATCCTTACTTAATCACATCTGCAAAGCACTCCCCCCTCCCCTTTTTGCCATATCAATCAACAATCATAGGTTTCAAGGATTAGGACAGGGATATCTTGTGGGAGGACTTTTTTTAGCTTACCGCAGAGATGTTCTTACTACCAACTCCAGAGCCCTCCTAAATGATAATCATTAATGGGACGGTTGTCCAGTGTGTAGACTATTTGGATTTTGCTTTTTCTTTTCCATTTTTCTCTGGCCTTTATTGAGCCACATTATCCTCGAAGTAAAGATGAGACTCAAAGAAATCAATTTAAGAATTATCAGTTTTAGCAAAAGGTTGATGAATAGTTTAATTAATTGGCACTAGTGAATATAATATTACCTGGGATTTGTCTATTCCTTTCTCAATTTAGCTCAGATAATCAAGAATCAATCACATAGAGAGAGTTGAGAACCCAAAGGAAGATTAAATAAATCCTTCACTTTCTTTTTGTATTTTCTTTGGGCTCTTGTATTGCTTGTTTAGCAAATCACAAATTAATGAGCCATACAGAAGTAGACTGTGGAATCTGTCCTAAGGCAAGAGTCTGGGTTCTGTTTACTATTACTCTGGATTTACTCTGACCAGTCACTATGGGAAGTATGATAAATGAAAAGAATGATTATATATATTTTATATTATATAGGATTCCTTAAAAGATTACAGATCTAATAAATTCAGCTTCTTTTTGTACAAAAACTCTAGAAAAATTATGCTAAGGGCTTCTGTGTTTTGAAGGAAATATTTAGTGCTGCAGGTTTAAATCTTTCTGAATTCATTTATGCAATTACCTGTTTATTTAGCAACTGTTCACCCAATGCCAGCCCTGTGTTCACTGCTCTGGTGGTGCCTTGAAAGTCTGAATGTGCCTGGTAGTACTCTTAAAGCAGACCCTAAGTACTGGGAGAATCTAACTTAATTAATGGAAGTTGGTCTGCATGCCTAACGTCCTAAGAAGAGGACTAGTAGAGAAATCTAAGTCAACACTGACCTCCAGTACTGCTTGAATCTCAAGCAGTGCTAGCAATGCTGGGCTAGGGATGGAAATACCTCTTTCCTTTCCCACCAGTCCTGGCTGCCTCAGGTCAAAGCCCCAGAGCTGCCATACTTCCCCAACCAGATGGAGAGTGGAAGACAGTCCTTCAGAGCGTTTAAGTTTGTGTTTCAACAGCCCTGTGTGAAATGAAGATCTAGTCAATTAACCAGTTGATTGAATCAATGAAGATAGCCAATCAAAATAATTCTAATTCTGGAAAGGAATTCTTTACTGCCTTCACATTTTAGCAGATCAATCAAATGAATAGTTATCATTATCAAATTATCAGTATGAGCACTTCATGGGGTTTCTTGTTTCGAAGACACATTTTGCTTAGCATAGGTTCCCGTTCTTCTGTTTCTCTATCAGAACCCCACTCTGTATCTTCATAATTTTTATTAGTATCAATAAGTTACTCTGATGATAAATGCTTTTCTTTATATATATAAGCTTTTTTTAGGATGGTTGTATTAGACCGTATTTAGGCTATGCATTCAGACAGTTGGCTTTCTAAATTGCTTTGGTTTGTGCTAAAAACAAGCAGCAAATAATAGAAACTTTAAAAAAATTAGGACAAGAGAAAGAGGAAGGTTAGAAATAACATTTCACCATCCTGGCATTGAGTGTGTCCAACCCAGAAAACAGGAATTCTCTCCTTCTGTTCAGAATGACTGGTTTTTCGGAGGCAAAACTACCTACTAATTCACTGATATCTTCTCTTCCTATTAAAAAAAAAAAAAAAAAGTGAATATTGTCCTTAACTGAAGCATAACTTTTTTTTTTTTTAAGAGACAAGGTGTTGCTCTGTTGCCGGGGCTGAAATGCAGTGATGTGATTGTAGCTCATTGTAGCAACTTGGAACTCCTGGCCTGGACTCAAGCAATCCTCCTGGCTATAGATACCCACAACCATGCCATACTAATTTTTAAAAACTTTTTGGAGAGACAAAATCTTGCTAGTCTCAAAATCCTGGCCTCAAGCAATCCTCCCACCTCACTCTCTCAAAGTGCTGAGATTGTAGGTATGAGCCATCACCACGCCCAGCCTCAGGCATAATTTTTAAGTATCTAGACAAAAATACTAAGGCACCACCTTGATATTTGCACAATTCAAACATCCTGTCTACTTTCACCAAGAACTCTATATCAAAATTGTACAGCTGGGTTTTATTCTTGGCTCACATAAGTTTAAGAAAATCATTGAGTACAAAATACACATTTACTGGAAATAGTTGTCAGTTCATTTTGAGTACAAATAACCATTTACTGGGAAATAGTTGTCAGCTGGGGCCTTTAATCACCCTCTCTTTCTCCCTCCCCCCCTTTTCTTTTTTTACCTGAATATTTGGTCAGGTGACAGCTTTATGTTGAGCTCAAACACGTTGGAGCTCGGCTATCCAGATGACCTGGCCTGGTTGGAAAGGATTTTGCCCTGCATGGATGTGATAGCATGGGGCGATGGGCAGGATGCCAAGCACTCTGGGGTGGGGCAGAAACAAGTGGAAGTTGGTTCTGCCCGTCCCTAGCACTTGACCTGGGCCAAGGGATTTCCCCTTCCTAACTGCTGATTTCTCCACTGTGAATTGCCGAGAGTAAATCTGGGCTCACTGAGTGGGAGGATCCATCCAGAGATTCACAGATTTACCTGACACGCCTCACTTAGGGGAGCTGGTCTGTGTTCTGTTCCTCCAGCCCCTCCCACCCCTCTGCTTCTCACGGCAAGGGAAACCTAAATTTCTCAAACCATTGTGGGCTGCGTGTTTGACAAGAGCCCTATCTTCAATTATTATTATTATTATTATTATTTTTTTTTTTGATACAGATTCTCACTTTGTCACCTTTGGTAGAGTGCTGTGGCGTCCTAGCTCAACTTCAAACTCCTGGTTGAAGCAATCCTCTTGCCTCAGCCTCCCAAGTAGCTGGGATTCCAGCACCTGCCACAATGCCTAGCTATTTTTTTAGAGATGGGGTGGGGGTCTGGCTCTTGCTCAGGCTGGTCTCTAACTGGTGACTTCCCAGAGTGCTAGGATTACAGGCATGAGCCACCGCGCCTGACTGCAAAACAAGAATCCCTATATCTCCAGTAATTAATTGTCTCTGGTTATCACAGGGAGGTTAATGTTAGGTATTATCTTTGGACTATGAATTCCTTAAGGTCACTGAGTTTGTCCTGCTCATCTTGGTCTCGCCTCCATCTTACCCAACACCTCGCAATTTATAGTTGTTTTCTAAGTGTACGTTAAAATAAAATGAAATGAATGTAGTACACGCCAGAAGGTGGCTTCTCTTTTAAATATGAGTAGAGTCAAATTTATGCATTCATGCATGCATCAAAGTTATATTGAGAGCTTTTTATGTGAAAGATCTCCAACCTCTCTTCTCAACTTTAGATATATAGAAACCTTCTGTTGAGCTGATGAGGAAAAAGAAAAAGAATTTTTAAATGACCTATCTGAGGTAATTAAGCAATTAAAATGCCTTTTCAGTGCAAAACACTGCTATCTACCTACCTGTACCTTTTCTTACCAGGTGCAGACTCCCTCTTATTATACGTAGGGAATAAGGGAAAAGGTTTTCAGCGTCAGCTGGGATTTTCAGTGCTTTGAAGAACTCATTCCTAACTGTCACTGCCTGAAAACACCGGCAAAGGCTCTTTGTTATTTTTATCAGTCTGTTCATCACAGTCTTTTACTGTCTTCTCTGAGGTCTTGCTTGGCGTCTCTATCTGCTGACTTCACGCTGTCTTTGCATTGCATCCTCTGGGAGAGGAGCTCACTTGCTAGGGAAACTGTCCTTTGTCCCAAATGACAATCAGAGTCTCAGTAATAATAAAAATCACAACAATATGGCCCACACCTAGCTCTTACCTATTAGTCTAAGCACTTTACCCTTCATAACCCACATTTGCCCTCAGAGGTGGGTAATGTTGCCCACTGTTTTGAAAACTGCCCATAGTTTTGAAAACACTGTGATTAAGTAACTTTCCCAAAGCCTCACATCTGGTAAGCAGTGCAGCTGGAATCCAGTCATTGAAACCAGCGCCTAACACACCAGGCTCTACTGCCTTAGGACGTGATGAACTGACATATGAGATACATGTAAAACTGAATCGGCGTGCAGACAGGGCTCACATGTAAACACAAAGTAATAAAAAGTATTATTAAATAGGAAAAGTAGACATCAACACCCTCTTTCCCTTTTGTGAAATAAGGAACAATGTTGTCTTCCTATATATCCTCAGATGCGACACTACAGAGATCCTCCCAAACTGAGTTTAAGTACTTGCTGCACAAACATGGCCTCTTTACTTACACTTGGATCATTGTAATTAAGTTGTTTGTTACAGTTTTTTTGTTTGTTGGTTGGTTTGTTTGTTTTTTGAGACAGAGTCTCACTACATCACCCTCAGTAGAGTACTGTGGTGTCACAGCTCACAGCAACCTCTAACTCTTGGGCTTATGCGATTCTCTTGCCTCAGCCTCCCAAGTAGCTGGGACTACAGGCATCCACCACAATGCCTGGCTATTTTTTGTTGCAGTTTGGCAGGGGCCAGGTTCAAACCCACCACCTTCGGTATATGGGGCCGGTACCCTCCTCACTGAGCCACAGGCACTGCCCCTGTTTGGTACACCTCTTGCAATAGTTAGCTACTTGCAATCTTGGTTAGCCGCTATAAACTCAGAAGTTTAGAACCATATGGAGATTCTTGTTTCCAATATTATGTGATATAGTGATTTGGTGTGGGGGGTGTCAATTTGATTACTTCAGTGACTATTACCTAAATATCTCAAAGAGAAATAGAATCTGTTTCCGTCTTATCTTATAGACCCTTATAAAACCACATGAGATCATGCCTGTAACCTGCTTTTAGCTCTTTGGTGGAAAATACATTGAAGGCAGTATGTCTTCTTATCACACACAATAACTTGTTGCTGGTAAAGAGTTCAATATTAGCTTATAAGAAATGTGATTTCTAAATTAGTATCAGTCTATTTGCATTTATTTCTGCAAATGAAATCTTTCCAAAAGAAGAAATATCAAGTTTTATGGGCAAGTGTGGTCTGTCAGAATAAAGTTTTCCATTATTTAAAATGCTTCCTAAAACTAAACAACCAAATAGAGTTTGTGAGTGTGTGTGTGTATCTGTGTGTGTGAGTGAGTGTGTGTGTATAATTCGTATGGGACAAACAGAGTCCACTGATCTCAGAAACTATATAACAGAGAAAGGGAGTGTTTGCTGCTATTATTTTTGTGCGGTTATTGTTTCTGAACGACTATGTTGCTATCATACCTTAAGGTTCATTCAACATTTTCAAAATAAACTGACAAGCAACCCAAAATGTTCAAGATAAGATGATTGAAAATAATACCATGAATGTGTCTTGACTATCTAACCGTGTCAGATCCTGGCATGCTGGGAATTAGCAGAGGCCAATTCTGGGTGTGTAAGTCAAGAACTGGGATCCATGGTTGTCTGAGAATCTGGAGGCAATGCCATGAGCCAACAGCATGGTCACCATGACTGATGAGGCAAGGGGGACCAAAAGACCCATCAGAGCCCTCTGACAGGTCACAGTCCTGGTGAAAGGCTGAGGTGGGCACCGGAAGAGTAACCACAGGCCTGGCTTATAGGGACCAGTGTGTGTTTAGCAGAATATTCTCTGGCCATTTCTTCTGTGCCTACCTGCTTGGGCAGAAGCTTTCACTCCTTGGCAACTTACAGGCACCAAACTCTGGCCACCTATTTTGGGCAAGTAGAAACAATTGCACAGATCTGTATTATAATTATTTGCTTTATATGGCTAAATAAAAACTAGGAACAAACATTTATTCAAGAGAAATGTTATTATTCTTCTCAGGATTTTCTATTTCTTCTCAGGATTTCTCAATTGATCTCATTAAAACAGAACTAAGTCTACCTCAATGAGACAGATAGGGAAGTAGGCTCTTATGAAAACTGGCTTGCAATGTTGTCTCGCGGATGTTGATAACACCAGTGAAGCAATCTTTTTGCCAAGGGTGCCAAAGGTCTGTGTGTTCAGAGGAGGTGAGATGCTCAGAGGTTAGGTTAGTGTAGGACCCGAGCAGGAGCCTGGCGGGCAGGAAAGATAACTGCTGTTCATTTCACAATCTGACTTCAGTCTCAAGGGTCTGGGGGGGAAAGGCCCTGAAGAGGGTTGCACTGATCCTGCTTTCTGGCAAAGGAAGACTCTCTTATATGAATTCTAAGGCCTACAAGAAAAGGAAGAGAAAGGAATTGTCATTATTTAGCTGTTAGTGACCTAACAAAATGCACATCACTCAAACTAATATTCCTGATAATTCGCTTGAGTCAGAAATACCATCTAACTGATGAGTTTATATTTACTAGTTTCTGTTTCCTTCATTGGTACAATAAATAAGTCAATTATATCAATAATTAAATCACAGTGTTCAACAGGAATAGTAGTTGTCTGCTCAAGTCAGATAAAGCCTCGTTAAAGAATCCAAAGTCAACTGGAGATAACTTTAAGTATGTTTAAAAGTGGAGGCCAGGCATGGTGGCTCATATCTATAATCCCAGGATTTCTGAAGGCTGAGGTGGGAGGATTGCTTGAGACCAGCCTGGGTGACATGGCAAGACCCTGTCTCTATAAAAAATTATATATAAATTAGCTGGGTGTGGTGGTGTGTACCTGTACTCCCAGCTACTCAGTAGGCTGATGTGAGAGGATGATTTGAGCCCAGGAGTTGAGAGCTGCAGTGAGCTGTAATCACACCATGCACTCCAGCCCTAAAACTGTAAAAGAATGCAAGAACCCACCAAGTTCCAAGATGTTTAAAATGGTATTGCTCAGAATCCCATGAAGTTCAAAAGTACAGAGTTAGAAAAAGAATGATGTTTATGTGTGTTACGGAATTATCAGCTTGAGGAGAAGTCACAGGCTCCTGGTGATGGATAGAAAAATGGCTCTGGTGCATAACTTGAATCCAGGTGAGGAGCAAGTGGTCACTCTTCTCTTGAATTTAAGGTGCCATTGACAAAACTGTAAATAGGTTAAACATCCCACCTCAGAGTCACAAAGGAGAATCCTGGCAGCTTCCATCTAAATATCAATTAGCTGATGTCATCCATTGCAACAAACCAGGCCACTACATGTTGAAAATTCTTAATACAAAATGAACTCTGAAATGCTCCAAAATCCAAAATTGTTTAAGCACCAATATGAGCCCACAAGTGGAAAATTCCATACCTGAGCTTATGTGGTGAGTCACAGTCAAAACGCAAACTTGTGTCATGCACTAAATTATTAAAAATATTGTATAAAATTGGGTGGCACCTATGGCTGAAAGGAGTAGGGCGCCAGCTCTATGTACCAGAGGTAGCATGTTCAGGCCTGGACCCAGCCAAAAAAAAAAAAAAAATGTATAAAATTACATTCAGGCTATGTATATAAGGTGTATATGAAACATAATTGAATGTTGTGCTTAGACTTGGGTCCCATCTCTAAGATATCTTGTATGTGTATATAAATATTCCAAAATAACAAGTGCTATGGGACAGTGACTCCATACAACAAATTATGGAGAGCCAGCCAGGGAGGCAGGACACACAGCCTCAGGACTGATGATGTGAAAATACTTACATGAAGGAAGAAGTAAGGGGCACATGCACCAGTCAGGTGACAGCTCCCATCTGAATTCTTCACACATCATTTTTACAAGTGTTTTCTCTCAGGATGATGTGAACCTGGCAGCACCAATTGCCAAGTGGGTAAGTCTTTCCTTTGCTTACAGCTGGAGTTTGCCGTTCCCTAAGGCAGGGGCCTTCCTTCCCTTCTCACCTCCCTCAAATGTCTCTTACAGTGATGGAGAAACAATAACAGTGCTCAGAAAGTTATAATCCCAGCCTCATGACCACCCAGATCCATGTGTATGTGTGTATGTCTAAGGGTCAGCACGACGCTGAAGGAAACCAGCCCCTCTGTCATCAAAATAACTTGATAACACATACCTATCATATATTCTAAATGCTTAAACACAATTAACAAAAAAATTTCTGATATTTTTATCTCTCAAGGGCATAAGTCCTTTGTTCCTCATCAAATATTGTGACTCTTCCTTTCAAAATAAATATCTGAGTCTCTTGTTACTCTTGATTTCAAAATGTGTGCTGGAGTGTCTGGTTTCAAAATATGTGCTAGAGTTTAAGTTATGTGTTTGTTAACTTTTGAGTACCAGGGCTCCTTCCCCTGTGGACTGCAAAACCATTTCCAGACAGGTAGTGAGAAGAAAGGGTGGTAGGTGGTACTCAAAAGAGAAAACACTTGTAAAAATGATGTGTTAAGAATTCAGATGGGAGCTGTCACCTGGCTGGTGCAGGTCCCTCTCACTGCTTCCTGCATGTAATTATTTTGTGGAGGCAGAGGGGATGGCAAAAATCAAATTAAGAAAAAATTTACTAGTAGCAGGAGTGTTTGTTAACTTTGAAAAATCTAAAAAGCTTACTTTATGTCTCTGTAAATCCAAACCATGGAAGTGTGAACAAAGGGGGCTGAAGAGCTGATTGCAACTACTGTTCTCTTTTCCTCATTCTTATGACAACAGTACCCACCTGTGTTGTTGCATTTACTTTACACATTGGAAGAAAGCTAATACCAGACAGACTCTTGCTTGTCTAAATATCAAGAGGGAGGGCAAGGGCAAAGCCATGTGATGGGCCGTATTAATTATAGCATTCATTTACTCATTCATGCATCCAGTTAGTCAACATTTGCAAGTTGCCTCCTGCATTCCAGATGCCATGTCCAGTGCCATGGTTATAAAGCTTCGTGGGGTTAGGTAAAAAATAATTAAAATAAGTACTATACAACAAGCAAAATAATGAACAGATACATAAGATTAGCACAGGGAAAAATGTTCCCTTTTCTACTTGGGAGAAATTACTCAGAGAAGATCTCTGGGAACTTCAGCTGGTTTTGAAGAAGGATTTTTTTCCACTGGATTTTAGGAGGAAGGAAGGAAGAGATTCTACACCGAGACAAGAGCATGCTCAAGTGCACAGAGACATGATTCATGGAATTTCAGCTGTCACTGGAGTAGAAGGGAGAGAGCGGCAGTAGATATGGCTAAGAATTTAGTTCATATGCGATCATAAGTCAAAGTTATTTTAGTAGCAATGGAAGCTATTGGAAGGATTTCAAGTAGGGCATGCGCTGGTCAGATTTTTAGGCAGAGGTATCCACAGGCTGACAATCTGGGATCTGGGATGAGAAGAAGAAGCAGAAAAGTGTTCAATAACAGTTCTTGTGAGAGAGGCTGGGGACCTAAGCTAAGGCTGAGGCGATGGGGATGGGGATGGGGAAAACTATATTCAGCAACTATATTCAGCAGCTACTTTGAAGGTAGGCTCAGCAGACTTTCCAGCAATAGCTGGACCATGCAATAGGCCAGGCAGAAAGGGCCATCTGTGGGTATTTTAGCTGCTGGTCTGTATTCATTACCGTAGGCTAGACTAGCGCTTCTCACAGAGTTGAAGGAAGTTTTTTCTTTTTACTTCCAATATGTGAAAAACAACTTGTGATCACTTGCGACTAATATGTTACTTGCACTGAATACAACTTGCCCAGTAAGTTCTTCAGTACTCAAGCTGGTTACACCCTACCCAATAGGATGAATTCATTTATCTTATTGAAATGTCAATAAAAACTTAATACCCCAACTTCTGTGGTTGTGGACACATTATTAGGGAATCAGCACCAGTTCATGGATTCCACTTTTAGTAGGTATGTTATGATAAAATCTCAGCAGCTTAACCACAAGAGAGGTTTGTTCTCTCCTTACTGTTCACTTGACTGTCTCAGGTTGCTCCTGGTGGGGGGTTCTCTTCCACATGGTGACTCAGGCACCCAAGATCCTTCCATATTTTGTTCTACTGTACTCAAGGGTGCCTCCTCTTTGGCTAAACCTGTCTAGAGAAAAGAAAAGAACATGGCGGGAAAGCACTCGCTTCTTAAAAACTGTGGCCCAGAATGGCACATGTCACTTTCATTCACACTCTGTGGGTTAGAACTCAGCCAGCACATGGCCACACTTAATTGCGGGGGAGGCTGGAAAATATAGTCCAGCACTGTATTTGGAAAGAAGAGGAAGTAGTAGATTTGGGGAGAACAGTCACATGACTGTGCCAGGTGATATTTATAATGACTCTAAAAAACCACATAACTCCTTCCAGACAATGTGTTCCACCTGGGATTGTGATGAGGCCAAAGACAGACTCCCCAGAGGAGCCTAAGGCTTCCTCACAGGCCCGAGCTTCCAAATATCTCACAGCTATGTTGGGATTAGGGACAGTTCGGGTACAAGCAGGGGCACATTTATACAAGGCAGAAGTGCAACCTTAGTGAAATCTGCAGGGGGCACCACATGCAGAGATAAACTCTAACTAGCTCTCACTGTGCAGGAATGAACACTCTTTAAGCTCAGAGATTTACAATCTTCATATCTCTGCATAGGGCTTTTACTACTTGGCTTTGTTTGGCAGTCCTGTGAGTCAAAAGCACACCTTTTAGGATGGGTCAGGTTCATTGCTCTTTCAAGATAGACTAGGGCTTGGTGAGATAAACAAGACCACATAGGGTAAAGGCTAAGCCCCCCAAAATGTTCAATTGGTTTTAGACTCATTTGTCCCATATTCATTCTCTGACTAGATAGCCTGTTGGCTCATTAGTTTTAAATGCTACAGCTAAATCATTCACATTTCACAAAAAATGTAATGAAGGTGATTTAAAATGTCACCCAAATAAAAAAATATAAAAATGTCATCACTGGTCTTTGAGCCTCCTTTATTTTTTTTCCCATTTGTTTTCTATGTAATTCCTTAAAAAATGGAGCCAAGGAAAATGTTCTTAAGGGTCATTGGGTAGGATTCCAGATACTTAAGGAAAATGTTTCCACCTTCTTCAGAAAGCACCTCCTTATGCCACTGTGATATTCCAATATGATTGCTAAGAAGATGGCAGTCTTCTGTGAAGGTGGAGTGTTGGTTCCTACCCAAGCCTCTCCATCTCCAGGTTTCTGTGACCTGGGCAAGCTACTGAACCTGATTCTAAGCTTTCTCTTCCATGCAATTTGGTCAACCCACAGGGCTGTTATCTTAAGCAACATGGAACATGTGGACCAAGCATATAGCACATGCCCCATGAATAGTGGCTCTACTATTGTGGTGGTGATTCTGCCCATCCAAGAATAGAAGTTAGAACTTAAATTCCACTCTTCAGTCTTCAAGTATGAGAGAGATCTACTCTGTCCCCCATTCTTACAGCCACGGTTCTGTGGAAGGAAAGAGGGAAAGCAGAGTGCAGTTACTGCCTTGCAGTGTGGCAGGGTGTATTCATTTCCTATAGATGCCAGAACAAAGCAGCACAAAATTGGGTGGCGTAACACAATTCTGGGGGTAAGAAGCAGGAAATGAAGATGTTGGCCGTGTTTCTACCAGAGGTGCTGAGAGAGAATCTGTTTCTTCTCACCTACCTTCTCGTGGCGGCTGGCAGTCCTTGGCGTTCTTTGGTTTATAGCTGCATCACTGCAATCTCTATCTCCACCTTCACACTGCCTCTCCCTTGTGTGTGTCTAAGTCTCTCTCTCTGTTTTCTCTTCTTTAAGGACATCAGTCATTGGATTAGTTTACCCTAACCCAGTGTGAACTCATTTTAACTTGATTACATCTACAAAAACTCTTGTTTCAAATAAGGTCACATTTATGGGTTCTGGGAGTTAAGATTTCAAAAGATGGTTTATGGGGGACCATTCAAACCAGATGACAGAGGGTGGGAAAGAAGCAGCCATTATTTTTCTTTGTAGTGTTTGATTGTCTTCAGTTCCCTGGGATCCCTTCCACACTTTGCCTTGGAAAAAGTGTTGCAGGAACAAGAAAACATTTCCCACAGAAAAGCTAAGGTCCCTACAAAGAACTCAAGCAGATCATCAAGAAATAGCAATACAATCCCATTAAAAAGTGGGCAAAAGACATGAACAGAAACTTTTCAAATGAAGATGAACTAATGGCCAGCAAACTCATGAAAAATGTTCAACATCTCTAATCATTAGGGAAATGCAAATAAAAACCACAGTGAGATATCACCTACCTCCAAAGAGAAGGGGTCATATTAAAAAGTTCCAAAACAACAGATGCTGGTGTGGATGTGGAGGGAAAGGAACTCTTACACATTGTTGGTGGGACTACAAACTAGTACAACCTCTATGGAAAACTGTATGGGGACATCTCAAAGACCTTAAAACAGACCTACCATTTGATCCAACAATCCTAATGCTGGACATATACCCAAAGATAAAAGGTCAGATTATAAAAAGGACACCTGCACTCAAATGTTTATAGCAGCACAATTCACAATTGCAAAGACATGGGAACAACTCATGTGCCACCAATAAATGAATAGATTAATAATATGCATACTCTGGAGTACTGCTCATCCATAAAAAGGGCAATCTAGTATGCTTCTGGAAGGAACTGGAAACTATTCTTCTAAGTGAGTGATTTTTAATGAGTGTGCCCTGAGAGGAACTTAGGTATGCCATGAAAAATTTTAAAGACCTTTGATTAAATTATTTTTGAATGACGCTCAAAGCACAGTAATTATATTTTTCTTTTTGCTCTTTTTTTATCAACATAATTTGAGTGTGCCATAGAAGTTTAACTATAGGTTCAAGTGGGCTGTGAAATAAAAAAGATTTAAAAATACTGTCCTAAGTGAAACATCACAAGCATGGAGAAATGAACCCATGTACTCAATAACAAATTGGAACTAATTGATCACCACCTACATATGGAAGCAAATCTCAATGAAAATCAAGCTTGGGGGAGGGGAATGAGGAGACGGGTAAATTCATACCTATTGGGTACAATGCACACCATTTGGGTGAAGGGCACACTTAGGTGTATAACTTTGAGTAAATCTGTATGAAAACAGAGTATGTAAATAAAACATGTGCACTCCTAACATTCTGAAACAAAAAGAAAGAAAGAAAGAAAGAAAGAAAGAAAGAAAGAAAGAAAGAAAGAAAGAAAGAAAGAAAAAGAAAGAAAAGCTGAGGTCAGTTGATTGACACTACACATCATCTGGGCCAGTTCCCCTTTGAAAGTACAGCAGTGCCTGGCAGCATCTTGGATGAAAGCTTCGTTTCCTCTTTTCCTAGTGTCCAGGCTCTATCTCCCTCTCTCTGTGCTCTGTCCTGACTCCTACCCAGAGGAGAAGGGTATTGTCTCTTGAAATTTTTGTGTCACTGAAATTTTTCCAACTCTGCCCCATGCAGCTAGAGAGATGTTCAAGGGGTTCATCCTGTGGTATCTTTATTAAAATCTGCTTACCTCTGTGAGTTAAAATTCCAGCTGGAGATCAGAATGGACAAGATGTCTTGGTTGTGCTTATCAGCCCTCCAAGGTTGGTATATATTGCCACACCTCTATGAATTTATTTTCTTCTTAGGCTCTTAGATTTTCCTATGTTTGGGAAGAGTTATAAGCATCTGGAAAGTAAGACACAGACTATTAAAAATATCAAATTATCAAAAATATCAAATACAGTATCATTTTAAAATAACAATTGCTTTCAAAAAAGATTTTAATTCTGGATTGTGAGCACATTGTGAAGCTCTGGGATGAAGAACAGGTGCCTGTAGCTGCTTTCAAATTTTGTCAGGATCAGTAACAACCACAAAGCCTGTGGCACTTACTCTCACTGACAAGTATCTTAAAAGATATGAACCTAAGGAGGCTCACCTCCCCAAATTCATCTTAGATGCTATTTTCATTGTTGTCAACATGGTTTTCTCTTATAGATGACCAAAGGAAAGTAGACCATGGTGTCTGCATTACTGGCTTGTTGAAATATTACTGGCTCGTTCAACTAACCTTATAGTTCTGAGGTTAAGAATAAAAGGCATACAGCACAGAATTCTTTGGAAGCAGCAACACACTGAGATTTCCCTATAAGGATCTTACTGGATTCTTTGAAATTGTTCTGAACTATCCAGAGAGACCTCATTCACATCAAAACATTTTGACCAAATGAAGGCATCAACAAGACAGTTTTGCTAATTGTTGAGCCGGGTTAGACAACATTCGAAATAAAGCACAAGAATGAATTCAGCCTGCAAGGGATTAAAGCTGTCAGGAGGACAGAAGCAGGTCAATCTGGCTTCAAAGGTCAGCCTCACAAACCAACAAAAGACCAAGAGGTGTACAAAGTCTGGTGGGTTAAAGGTCTGGCCGTAGATATAGTATGGGGGGAATAAAGAGCCCAAGGTTTTGTGGAGACTTATTAACCAAGACATTAAGAGGTAAAGGTTGAGTTTTGATGCTGTTACACCAAGCTTATTCAAAGAAGTTTCTTAATTTCATTTTCTCTAACCCTCAGAGATCTTTACGATAATACAGCCAGTTACCAATGTGGGCTCCAAGCAAAGAAATTTTTTATCAATTGAAAATATGGTAATTTTTCCTTAGATTATTGGATACACTGTTTTTCATGCCAAAATGAAATTCTCAAAGGAAGAATATGAAATCCATATGTTTTATTAGGGATACAGGAAGCTAGGCTATTTATTTTTTATTTTTTTAAGGCAGAGTCTCATTATGTCACTCTCAGGAGAGTGCCATGACATCACAGCTCACAGCAACCTCAAACTCCTGGGCTCAAGCGATTCTTTTGCCTCAGCCTCCCTAGTAGCTTGGACTACAGGTGCCCACCACCATGCCCGGCTGTTTTTTTTTTTTGCTGCAGTTGTCATTTTTGTTTAGCTGGCCTAGGCTGGGCTGGAACCTGCCAGCCCTGATGCTTGTGGCTAGCGCCCTACCCACTGAACCATGAGCGGCTAGGCCATTGTTGTTATGTTTGTATGATAAACTTACAAGAAAAGGAAACCGTGACTTTTATAAGAACAAATAATGAAACATGTAAAAGCACAAAATATTCCCCCCCTTTTTAAAAAGTTTTTTTTCTTTAAAAAATGCTACTTGAAATTAAGAGACCAGAACTGTCTTGTTAAAACTGCATTGCCTCTTTATTTGATCTAATATATACTGAAATGTCTAGCTTTATCCTAATAAGGAATTGACTAAAATTTAGCATGTAGAGAAATTATAAAGATTTTTAAGTAAGGATTTAAAATCTAGGCACTGAGAAGTTTTTTGAAACATATTTATTTCTTGAACAATTGTAGATAGTAAAATGGTACTGTTCAGGGGAAAGCCTTCCAAGGTGAGTTTTAGATATCTTAATTCATCATTGACTTCAAGCTAGCACGTGATACTTAAGGGTGATTTTTTTTTCCATTTGTTTTATGCACAATACTTTCCCTTGTAGGACTAGGATGACTGGAAGAGTATCTTTCTTTGGCAGCCATAAAATACCAAATAGTACTGTAGTTCAAACTTGTTGTGTTACAAGTATCCAGATCTCAGAGTATAATGTGTGGTCCATTCCATTTTTATTTTCTGTATTGTAAGTGGGAAATAACAGACTTGACGGTCAATCATCCCTGTGACCTTCACCCCACAGATGCTCTGCCAGACATCTGGGAAAGCAGGCGATAAACCACTTGTTCCCCAGAGGATGGCATCATTCTGACATTCAAGGTCTTCCTTTGCTTTTGGCCCTGGGCCTCTGGAGCATGGACCAAAGGATCTGATCCCATTGCCATCCTGTTTCAACCCATGGATGGCAGGAGTGTCCCAGCTAGACATTTTGTGAATTGCCACGGCAGATGGTGAATGTCACATTTCTCTGACGAGGGCTCAATTTTATTGCTGGCAAATTGAAAACAGTGATTGACACAATAACAGCTGACGAGAGACTTTCCCCTTTATTTTCACCACTGTTTACTCCAGCATCTGTAGACATCCATTTCCTCAAGTTCATTAGAAATAGTTGGTTATGAGTGGGGGTCAGCAACAAAGATGGAAAGAATTTTGTTGAATCCTTTAGATCCTGGTAAGGAAATCTATGAAGAGCACACTTTTACTGTGTTCTGAAAATTGGTCAGATCTCATTCTACCTAAAGGAGCAAGACTCTTCATGCTAATTTCTATCTTACTGCTTCCTCTAGAAGAACCTCAGGCTCATGAATTATTGTATTATGGGAATCATTTGTTGAAAAGGTTAGCAGCCTGATTTAATAGGGGTAGGAAGAGCTGGGGCAGAAGGGACTGGTGATCCCAACATGAAACTAGAGATTTGTTTATGAACCACTTAGACTATGTCTGGCTAATAAAGACTAACTTTCTCATTTTGGAGATATAGTCAGTGGTAGGTACCCCCTTTGCTGAGTTGCTAAGGTTATGCCCAGAGAGTGCACTGTATGTGTCCTCATGGGATGAATGTGAAACACAGCCAACTTGAATGTCACCTGTGACAAGGTGTGATTAGAGATTTTGTGTCTCACCACTCCCTGGAAAGAACTGAGCATGCAAGGAGGTTAAGAGGCATGTCCTCAAAGCCTGTGAACATTTCTAGAGCACAAGCAGCACTTTTGCAACAGGTATAGTCTCTGCAGCGGCTTCTAATGCAAGACTATGCTGTCACCTCAGTTGGTCCCAGGGAGAGGTCCACCAGGTTCTCCCTATGGAGTCGCCTGTCACTGAGAATCCCCAGGCACAAGCAACCCATCAGTTTTTTTCAAAACATGTTGCTACACATTTCCGTTTTTTAACATATTATTTGCAGCTGAATTCAAACTGCTGCCTTAAATTCAAGGTGGGTGGGTCAGCGTTCAATGGCTCACCAGCTTCAGCTAGCTCAGGGTCATCTGCAGAACCAAAGAAGGAAGGATTGTTACAAACTGGTACTATTTGAGCAAAATACAGACCCCCTAAAATTTCAGGATTCTCACAGACTCAATTTCCAAAGTTCTCAGAGTCTCAGTGGACATTTGGAGAGCAGCAGGTTTCACGGCAAAACCAAATGAGGGTCTGTTTTGCCCAGCTGTTCATTCTTGAGTGTAATCTAAAAATGGCATCATACAGATAAGCCTGACCCACTTCAGCCCGAGAGGCACAAACTCCTTTCCTTCTTGTGGCTAAGGAAGGAAACAACGGAATACTCTGCAGGGAATTCTAGGAGTGGCAGTCACAGGTTCTTCTGCCGGCCCCAAACTTGTTGTATGACCTTAGGCAAATGCTTTCAAATCTCAAGGCCTACATTCCTGGTCTGGACAGTGAATAATCACATCAGGGTCACATCAGATTCAGCTCTAAAACTCTAGGAATAATATCTAATTGTATTATAGCCTAGAAAAATTGTTCAGCATTTCATTTTCAAATCCTGTATCTAGAAACAAACTTTCCACGGTCCCTGTATGTGTGGTGTCAATATTTGCATTGAAGAACACCCACAATAATATTTTAGAGGGATAGTCACTTAGGCGAAAATGCAGAACTCAAGTGTTTTGCCACATTCCTGGTGTTTTTCACAAGACTATTTCTTCTTTCTTTTACTCTTAAACATGACAATGTTTTTAACGGTTATATCAGCCAGAAGGCCTCAAGCGTGAAGCAGGCTTGGGTTTGCCTGCGTGAGAAAGGTTGAATGTCGCCTCCAGAGTGGCTTGTTTTACTCTCACATGTTGGACGTTGCACAAGGTAGTAGAAAGTAAACGTTTTTAACCAGTAATGGGAAGTTTAAACACAGCGAGTGCCAAAAAATGTATACACATTTTAAGAAAGAAAAAACTGTGTTAAATTGTTTAACTGTGTTAAAATTGTAATACTCAATATATACCGATAATGAAAGATGAATACAAGTCACACTGAGCACCTCTTGCAGAAGTCGAAAGTGACCTGAGTATTACAAATTTAATACTCTCTGCATATGCACATACACAAATAAGTATATATAAAAGTATGTTAATTTTCATCAGAAGTTAAAGCAAAGTACCATCCTCCTCTTGAATACTGCTCTAAAACCATCTATCAGGCACAACGTACCATAATTATAAGAAAGAATCCTTGATGGGAAAATGTTCTAAGACCACAGCATGATATTCGAATAAGACTTTGAACACATTCATTAAATCTCTCTTACTTGTCTCATTTCGGAGTCCGGTAAACTGACCTTACTTTTACTGGTCTTGTAAGTGGAAAAATACTTTTGGCGTTAAGTTTCCTGGGAATTTCTGTCCTGAGAAGTTTCCCTATAGCCTCAATATTATTTTGACAGTCTCACATTAAGAAGACTACTTCAAGCGAGTCTAGATTTGAAAAGCTAGAGATTTTCCTCCCCCAACCTTACAAAACTGCAGACGATTTTCAATGTGTATGAATGTTCACATCTGAGCGTAAGCAAACAAAAACAGCAATGCCAACTATTTATTTACAATTCCACCATATTTAAATATGGTACAATCAAAAATTTTAACCTGTTTTGTCACAGTAACTGTAATATCAGTCTTTAAGTTGTATTCAGCGTCTGCCAAAGTCACATTTGTTTTCAATAAGTTGCATTTACATATCTATGAGTGTGATATGGAACCATTTTAATATTTAAATTGGTATTATTTATCCACTATACAAATACTTTTATAGTTCCTTGTATGTGCCAGGTATTTTGCTGATCACTGTGCACTCAAAAATCCCAAACAAAAAAGAAATGCAGGGCGGCGCCTGTGGTTCAAAGGAGTAGGGCGCTAGCCTCATATACTATAGGTGGCAGGTTCAAACCTGGCCCCAGCCAAAAACTGCAAAAAAAAAAGGAAAAGAAAAAAAACACAAGTTCATTAGAATCTCTATAAGTTGACTACCCAACTGGCTTTAACAAACTGGTTACCATACAGAGGTGGTCAACATAAAGAAGTAGGCCTTAGTACATGTGGTCAACTTAAGCAGGTGGTCAAGGTAGGTAGTCAATGATAGAGGTTCTACCGAATTTTGTGTTAAAGGCTGTCACAAGATTTGGTTTTGCAGTAGACATGACCTAACTCCCTCAGGCTCATTTTACATTTGATAAAATTATCCACATAGTTCCCAATCATGTATAAACCGGAGTCTTTGTGACTGAAACATATTCACTACCCTAATGCATTGGAAATGGATTTGTCTTTGGTAAGGACCAACCTATAATTTTTGTGACGTTGGATATCAGCCTCATGATAAGTGTCCTGGATGGTGTCCTAATGGAACTGCAAGACTGTGCCCTTCCCTTTGTGAAAGATGTCACCCCAAGAAATAAAGAAGAGGTTGCCTTCAAAGATGTGTCATTCTCTTGGGCCCCATGCCAAGAAGGGAAGGTGCAGAGAAGAGAGATTTCCTAAAGCAAATGTGAAAATCTTCAAATGCCAGGGTACAGCCTTAAAGAAATATGCCAACAAGTGAGTTAAGGTTATTGTTATGGGAAGCCCAGCCAATACTAACTGCCTGACGTTCTCCAAGTTGGCTTCGTCCGTCCCCAAAACAAGCTTCAGTTGATTGACCAGTTTGGATCAAATTGCTCTTAAACTTAGCTTGACAGCTTATGATGTAAAGAATATCATTATGTGGGGAAACTATTCCTCAACTTGGTATCCAGATGTCAACCATGCCAAGGTAGAACTGCAAAGAAAGGCATTTATGAAGTTCTGGAAGATGACAGCTGGTTCCTGGGGGAATCCATCATGACTGTGCAGCAGTGTGGTGCTACTGTCATCAAGGCCCCAGATCCATCTAGGGTAATGTCCCCTGTGAAAGCCACCTCTGACCACATCTGTCATCTGGTTTGGAACCTCAGAGGGGAAGTCTTTGTCTATGAGTATTATCTCTGATGGCAGCTCCTACAGTATTCCCGATGATCTGCTCCTCCTATTCCCTGTTGTAATCAGGAATGAGACCTGGAAGCTTGTTGAAGTTCTCCTAGTAATGATTTCTCAAGTGAAAGGATGAATCTTCCTGCAAAGGAACTGGCAGAAGAAAAAGAAATTGCTTTTGAATTGCTCCCCTCTGCCTGACCAGACAATCATTTTGATGCTACTAAATGCCCCAAAGCTGGAAAATCTAAATGGCATCTTTGATGCTAGTACTAAATAATAATAATGCTGTGCTTAAATTAGTTACAGAAAACAACACGTTTTAAAGATATGTGCTTCTTGGTACAGATTTGTGAGTGACAGTTTATTATCTTGATTTTTACTGCTGCCTTCTAAATAAAAATATATATTCAGATAAAAAAATGAAGGCTGTCACCAGATCCATTCTCTCTGAAAGACACTCATTCCAGCTAGATTTTGCTTCTCGCCATTTCTTTCAGAAACAGATCCTTAAATGTGCAGAGTCCAAGCCATGTGTGAAGTTCTACCCATATCTTCTTTCTAGGCCAAGCTACTTTAAAAATATGCAAACCATGTTTATGTGAGTAACTAAGATCAAAATTCATACACCACGATTCCAATGTGCAAAAAAGGAAAGTTATTTTCTTTAATTGATCTGATCTTGCTCTTGTTCTCTAAAATGTTTCATTTTTGTCAACTGAAAAGTAACAGATTCTTTAAATGCACTGTGCAGAGTTAACATGGCAGTCCTGGGACTGCTATCTTTAGAAGGGCCTGCTTGCAAGGTTGGCTCTTGGCTGGTGCCTGGGAGTTTGGATTTGGGTGGGGGTCCCACCATTGTCAGAGCTTCTAAGGACTCGCTGTGCCTAGACTGTTTGTGTGCAAACAATGTGTCTTCTGAGCACCTGCTTTCCTTCTCGGGGTCTAGATTTTTGGTAGGTATCAGGTAGAGGTGCCCAGTGACAAGTCCCCAATAAAAACCATGAGCCCTTAGTCTGTAATGAGCTTCTTCCCTGGGGGACAATGCTTCAGACCTGGGGTCACAAGTTATTGATGGAGGAATTAAGCGTATCCTGTGTGATACCAGGTGGAAAGAATCCTTGAAAGCTTCTTCTGCCTAGTTTCCCTGGACTTCACCTGAATCTTTTCCTTTTGCTGATAGTGCTTGGTATCCTTTTGCTGTAATAAATCTTTGCTTTAAAGATTTATTACAGTGGGTGTGACTATATATTGAGTCCTGTGAGTCCCCTAGTGAATCATCAAACCTGGGGAGTGATCTTGGAAGCCCTGGGTAAATACATAATTATTAACTATCTCCAGTGTGCCAAGCACTTTTCTAGGAGCTAAGGAAACAGGGAGCAGTACATTTTGGATCTTATATTCCTTGGGGGCTAGAAATTATGGACTTGGGCAAGAATCATCAGTGGATGTTAAAAACTATTGGGAGAGAGTTTGGTTAGGAGTAGAATATCTACATAATTTAAAGCATTTTCCTGCAAAATATTTATTAGTTTCAAAGAGGAAAATAGTGGCTCTATAGCAAAGAACTCTGGGTAGACATCACCTTAACTACGAGATCAAAGTTAATATCACCTGTAAAAGAATAAATCGACATTTTGCCTGCTGATATAAGGCCCTAAGGATACAACATCATTCTCATGGTATTCCTTCAAAAATATATAACCTCAATATAATCTGTGGAAACATTAGACACACTCAATTGAGAGATGCTACAAAGTAACTGAACTGCACTTGTCAAAAATATCAAGGTTATAAAACACAGACTGAGGAACTACTTCAAGTTAAAAGACTTGGCAGTATGTGTGGGATCCTGGAGTGGACTCCGGACCCAGATTTTTTTCTTCCTCCATTTTATATTATTTTTGCTCTACAGGACATTATTGGGATAGTTGACAAAGTTTGAATAAAATCTGTGGATTAAGTAATAGCATTTTATTAGCATTCATTTCCTACTATAATAAATATACTGTGGTTAAGAGAATGCCCTTGTTCTTAGGAAGTACACATTGAAGTATTTAGGAATAAGGAGCACCATGTCTGCAATCTACTCTCAAATATAAATATCACAATAATAAAGCAAATATGGTGAAATGCTAACCCTTGGGGAATCTGGATGCAGGGCGCACACAACAACTCCTATGGAAGGAACTCTTTGTACTATTTTTGTAACTTTCCGAGTGTCTGAATTATTTCAAGATGAATACATTTTTTAAACCTACAGAGACAACTTTTTTAAAATTGTGGTAGAAACACAGAAAATTGCCATCTCCACCATTGTTTAGCGTACAGTTCAGGTATATTCACATTTTTGTGAAACAGATCTCCAGAACTTTTTCATCTCTCAGACCTCAAACTTTATACCCTTGAGACAACTCCCCATTTCCTTCCTTTCAGCCCCTGGAAACCACCATTCTACTTTCTATAAGTTTATTTACTTTACATACCCCAACCAAATGGAATTGTACGGTGTCTTTCTTTTTGTGACTAGCTTGTTTCACTCAATGCGAGCCTTCAAGATTCATCCATACTGTAGTGTGTAACAGGATTTCCTTCTTCTTTAAGGACGAATAATATTCCATTGTACGTATAAGCCATATTTTCATTATCCATTCATCTGTAGATTGCATATACCACAGGCAACTTTTGAATATCCTATTTGCTCACCTAAAAAATATAAGATGATTTCACTATTGGAGAAAAAATTAAGTGCATGAGAGAAAATGTTTAAATGTTGGGGGATGTATATTTACTAATTTAAATTTAAACACGCTGAATCAGGAAATTAAATTAGTATGCTACACTACATTTTCAATATTCCATTGCTATGCATAGATGCCATTTCAAATCATATGCCATATAAGCTATGATGAAACGTCAAATATATTTTTAAATATTGTAAATGGAAATATAACTAATGATGACTTGCTATATAGTTTGGAATTGTTCATAAGTTTTTTTATAATTATTGTAAAGATGATTTAGTATTTTATGTAGTTTATTTTTAGAACAGTTTTTACTTTAACATGGCAAAGTAAATGAAGAAATACTTTTTTTTCTTTTTTTTCCTCATAGCAACCTCTAACTCCTGGGCTCAGCAATTCTCTTGCCTCAGCCTCCCAAATAGCTGGGACTATAGGTGCCCAACACAATGCCTGGCTATTTTTAGAGACGGGGATCTTGCTCTTGCTCAGGCTGGTCTTGAACCCATGAGCTCAGACAATCTGCCCACCTCGGCCTCTCAGAGTGCTAGGATTAGAGGTATGAGCCACCGCGCTCAGCCTGCAGAAATAATTTTTAATATACTTTTCCATTCTGTGTCACTGCACAGATATTTGAAGATAGATAATAAATTTAATACACATACAGTAAAACCCTCTGTAAGTTGACCACTCAAGGAGCTATAACAAATGGGCCAACATATGAAGGTGATCAACATAAGGAACTAGGCCTACTGTACTGATAGATACATGTGGTTCATGTCCAGTCTACAAAAATTAGGTCAACTTAAGGAGGTGAGGAGGTGGTCAACTGTGGAGGGTCTTCTGTATACCATCATAATCTGGATAAGTTTTATGTAATGATTATCATTAAAATTTTATGTAATAATTATCATTAAAATTTAATACTTCCTGTGTACCAACTTCATGTTTGTAAATATCTAACTTTGTTTCATCTGGAGGCTGCACTAAATAGTTTTTTGTTGTTTTTAGTTTTATTTTTTCAATTAGAAATGATTACATTAACCTCGGAGGAGACACTATCTTCACCAAGGAATCAAGGTTACCAATGTCACATCTTTATCTTGTATCCTCTGATCTGAAGCAATGAGAATGATGCTGTAGTCCTGGGGTTCTTCCCTAAAATGTATTGTCAGTGGTTTCATGAGAAAACATCACATGAACTAAAATTGAGGGACATTCTATAATACAACACACCTGACAGGCTTCAAAACCATCAAGGTCATGAAAAATGAGGGAAGTCTGAGAAACTGTCACAGCTCTGGGGAGACTAAAGACACAGGGCAAATAATGTGATATGCTGGAGGGCATCCTGGAAGAGGAAGGAGCACTGGGGGAAACTGGTGAAATCTGAAAAATGTCACCAATGTTGTTTTCTTAGTTTTGACCAAAGTATAACAGTTGTAAGATGTTAACATTAGGAGAAATTGGGTGGAATACACAGAAACTCTCTATGCTGTACTAAATTTGCAAATTATTATGAATAGTTTATTTTATAATAATAATTCCATTAATATAAATCTATTTCTAATGTTGCTAAATATAACTTGTTTGAAACGTGAAAACTTATTCACTCAAAAAGTGCTATGTGTCAGACAGTTCGAAAGGATGACATTAGCCTGCGGAGTACATTATTAAACAGTAAGAACTCAGCTTGGTCAGCCCAGATGACATCCCATTTTCTATTTTCAAGTCCAGAGGAGAAAAATTTTTGAAAGCTTTTGCTGAAAGTGAAGGAAACCAGATAATGGAACTACAGACATAAAGTAACAATGATGATTCCATTCAAACATGGAAACTGGAAAAATATTAGCTATTAAGGAGTTGGACTGATGACCCGGAAAATAACCTCTGATTGGGCTGAAAGGCCACACTATCAGATTCTTTTACATGATGATGGGAGAAAGCAGGGCTTTTTTTTTTTTTTTTTTTTTTTTTAAAGCAAATATGTCAATCACAAAGATAGAATGCTTTGCTTCCTCTGATCTGTATAACTTTAGCTTGTATGTCAGTTCACCCTTTAGAAAAGCTGTATTATGTACAGTTTAAGTCACAATCAGGAAGGTGGAGACTAAAAAAGGAATGACATCCTTCTACAAAAATAAAAGGATAAAATAAGAGAAGAAAATCCAGGACTGGCACAATTTTAAAGAAGTATATCATTTTAAAACTCTGCATTTATCTTAACATTGGAATTGCTAATTGAAAGAAATCTTTTGGCATAAACCAGTTTTGTTAATACCTGAAAGTTCTTTTTTTATATAGGCAAAAATCTATCTAAGTCCACCAATAATTAAACTGTCAGAATAATAATTTAGTGACTTTTTAGCAGTTACACAGTAAAACAAAATATCATATAAAAATAATCCTAATTTACAACTGCTGTTCATTTGATCTCCTAAAGTATTTAAATTGAGTTCTATCCTCTATTCAAAAAGTGTACTTTCACTATCCAGCTACCACATTATCTACTTGGATTATATTAGCAGCCACGACCCTGCAGAACATGCGGTCACCATTGTGCACAGTGCTGGCAGGCTTACCTTCCAAGAGCCCAAGGCAGCAGGCTTATTTAGGACAGGCACAATAAATCAAGTTCAACAACAGCAAAAAGGATGTGGCCCAGGGTAAATATTTACTTACATATCCAATTAAAAATGAAAAGACAAAGTGTAAATTTGAAATCAATAGAATTATGCTCAAAATGAAACATAAATAGCCTTGATAATGAAGTTTCAGAATAGTTATACTTACCAAAAATACTTTTAATCATCTATCAAGTATGCTCCACTAAAAATGAACATATTAGGGGAAGATTATTTCTTAGGCAGCAGTGGGAAATTTTGAAAATAATCTTGTAGATAATTTAATCTATCTCTGTTTTCCCTAACTGAGAAAATTAAAGCTTGAAAAGTTATAGGGGCTTTCTGGATGCCAAGGACTCTATACAATTTCCTTTCATTCTCACCAAAATAAAGCAAGAAAGCAAACTCCTCAACGACTGGGAAGCCCAGGCTGAATCAAGGGAATATTTTATGCACAAACACATGGAATGTGGCAGAGCCAGGACTCAGGTCCCTTAACTATAGGAAAAAGGAGCATGGCTAATTTTCTTGAAAACTGTACATAATGACTTCATTTAAGAGTCTTAAGTTTTCTTCCATTTAAGTGAAATCATTTTAATAATCTAAAATCCTATTATTTCAAAATTTGGTTTTCTCTAAACTCCAATTTAGAGTTCAAGGGAGGGAAGTGGGGAGAGAGATGGAAAAATTGCAGTTTAACTGCTCCCAGGAAGAAGAGGACAAGTGTGCAGAGATTTGCTCTTTTCTGGAGTAGACTCATTCTGGAATGGAAGGCTTTCCGAGCAGGCAGGATGTTTGGCTGGGATGAAATGGTGAGAAGACTTGGAAATTTTGCCTTGGTTAGGAAAGAAGTTAGAGCTTCACTGGCAAAAGTCTACCAAATGTTTAGGGAAGAACTAACACCAGTGCTAGAGGAAAAAACCTCTCAGCTCGTTGAATGAGGCCATATATCAAAAACAAAAGAATCTCTCAGCTCATTCAATTAGACCATATACCAAAACCAAAAGACATTACCTGAAAAGAGAGCTATAAACTAACATCATTCATGAACACAGATGCAGAACTATTTTATGCAGTATTAGAAAATCAAACCCAGCAACACAAAGAAAGGAAATTAAGTTCGTTGTAAGATGCACCACAGGTGTAATCCCATCAATCCCCCTATCAATCCCCCTGAATCTTACAAGGGTATATGTAAAACTTGGCAAATGTAGAATGTAAATGTCTTAGCAAAATAACTGGGAAAATGCCAGGAAGGCTATACTAACTAGTGTGATGAAAATGTGTCAAATGGTCTATGAACCAAGTGTATGGTGCC
Source organism: Loris lydekkerianus (assembly GCA_963574355.1). NCBI lineage: Eukaryota > Metazoa > Chordata > Mammalia > Primates > Lorisidae > Loris > Loris lydekkerianus. Next base: position 32,635 of record CAUYPK010138360.1, read on the forward strand.
CCATGATCATATTAATGTACACAGCTATGATTTAATAATAATAAAAAAA
>CAUYPK010138361.1:0-24072 GCA_963574355.1 Loris lydekkerianus
CAGAATCTCTTGGCATGTCTGGAAAGTTCTCCTTCCTAATCTCATGGAGAAGAGACTCTGTACCTTGTGAAGCCACTTCATCACCTTCAGGGATTCCTATAAGACAAATATTGGTTTTCTTTGAATTATCCCAGAGCTCTCTAAGAGAGTGATCTGTTTTTGCCCTCCATTTCTCTTCCCCTTTGAGAGTTTGGGAGCATTCGAAAGCTTTGTCTTCAATGTCAGAAATCCTTTCTTCTACTTTCTCCATTCTGTTACTGAGGCATTCTACTGTGTTTCTCAGATCTTTGAGGGATACAACTTCTTGTCTCAATGCATCAAAATCTTTGGTCATTTGGTCTTTGAATTCATTGAATTCTTGAGATATCTTTTGGGTTACTGCTTGGAGTTTTAATTCGATCTTATTTGCTATCCAGATTCTGAATTCGATTTCTGACATCTCAGCTATTTGTATGTGCATGGGATCTTGTGCTGTGTCTGCCCCGTTGATCCTTGGGGGAGTTGATCTTCTTTGATTATTCATATTGCCAGAGTTTTTCTGTTGATTTCACCTCATGATTGTTTTTCACTGTTGCCTCTGGCCATACTCAGAGTTGGGGAGGTGTCTCTCCAAGATTAGACCCAAGTGGGATCACTCTATTGTTGCTGGACTTTGTAGGGAGTGACCCTGTGTAGTTCCTCTGTGGCTTCTCCAGCTAGGGAGTTCTGGTTTTGGAAGCAGCTGTGGCGTGTGACACACCTGGATCCAGCAACAGGGTGTGAGGAGGTGCACACAGTTCTGGGAGTGCCTGATGCCCAGTGACTTTGGCACAGAGAGCCCGAGGCTCCAGCAGTCTCTGGCCAGGAGAAGGGCTCTGCACAGAGGAAGGGAGGGCTCCAGAGGATACGTGGCTACTAGTATCTTTGGCCAGATGAGCGGGCCATTGTGGAGGCTGGGAGGACATAGGGTTGCATGGCTCCCGCAGTTCTTGGTCAGGGCATGCAGAGGCCCGGTGGGTGCAGGTCATGGGTCGGGGGTCGTGGTGCAGCTCTTATAGAGGTCCAGGCAGCGCCAAGCCCAGGAGTTTGAGGTTGCTATGAGCTGTGACACTACAGCACTCTACCCAGGGCAAAAGCCTGAGGCTCCGGTGTGCCAAAACCGTCTCACTCTGCCCCTAAGGATTAAGGCTGTAAGGCAGTTCAGTCCCCACCTTTAGGCTGCTCAGTCACTACATTACTAGGTCCCGCCCGATCCTTGCTCTGGGACCCTGACGGCAGAGCTTGCCGGGGCAGTTCTCTCCCTGCCGCCCAGCTTAGCGGCTCTCTCTGGGGCCCCAGACAGTGCCCTAAGTTCTCTGCACTCCTGCTTAAGCTCTCCCCAAGGAAGTTCAACTGAGTGCCAAGTCCAAAAACACTGGAACAGTTCACAGGTAAGGCCTTTCCAGTTTGCAGTCTCACTGCTGCTTGTACTTATGGTTGCCAGTGGGATTAGGTCGATCGAACACATGCAACCACTTGCCAGTTTTCCACTGTTTTTGTCCTCCTCTTGGGGTCCAGAAGTCCCTTGCTGACTCCCTGTATCCTCAAAGGGATGATTATAGGCAGATCCCACCAGCCAGAGATACCTGGAGTCTTATCTCCCCAGATTCACCGTGCCCAGTTGCAGGGAAGTTGTTAATTGACCGCCATCTTTAATCTCCCCCCCATTATAAATTTTGAGAGCAGGAATAGATTCATCCTCTATGATGTTCCCAGTAACAAAGCCTCACAGCTCAGTAACTGTTATGAACTGAATCATGTTCTGCTACAAGTTCCTATATTGAAGCCCTAACCCCCGATGTGATAGTGTTTGGAGGTAATTAAGGTTACAGGAATTTGTAAGAGTGGACCTTAATCCAATAGGACTTGTGCCTTCATAAGAAGATGGAGTGACCCCAGGAATGCTCCGGCACAGAGAAAAGACCCTGCAGGGGTAAAGCAAGGAGGTGGCTGCCTGCCAGTTAAGGCAACAGGCCTCAGGAACAACCAAACCCACTAACACCTTGACCTTGGACTTCTGGTCTCCAGAACAATGATAAAACAAATTTCTGTTGTGTAAACCACCTGTCTGTGGTGTTTTGTTATTGCAGTCTGAGCAGAATGCTCTGTCTATTGGTAAGACCCAGCCCAGTGGTGCCGCAGACGGAGTCCAGACCGAGTGGACTCGTAGCAGCATGACCAAGCCACAGGCAGGGTCTCAGACACCTCTGAGTGAGTTCTATCTCTGCCATGTAGGAACCAAGAAAAGCACTTATGCTGTGGAACCCTAGTTTGCCTTCTCTATAAAAGGAGGTAAGTCTGCCCTGTATTTCACTGTTCCTATGAGGAAGATGTGATGGAGTGTTTGTAACATGCTTGTTATGAACTAAATGTGGAGAAAGTATTCATATTCCCTGTTCCTTCCTTCTCTCCCTCCCCAGGTGCAGAGACTGCATCCTTACCAAAGCCAGGAGAGCCATTTGGGTCCTGTGGCAAAAGGAAAAACCAGTCATATTCCTTATTTAAAATATAAATATGTTTTTAACTATTATGTGTCGTATGATTTGGGTGTCTGACCCCTCCAAATCTCATGTTGAAATCTGATCCCCAAGGTTGACTATGGGGCTTAGTGGGAGGTGTTTGGGTCATGGGAGTGGATCCCTCACGAATGGTAAAGGAATGTTCTCACTTTAATTGTTCTCGAAAGAACTGGCTCTGGATGCACCTGCCTCCCCTTGACCTTCCTCCTTGATGAGAAGATGCTGGCACCACGCTTCTTGTATAGTCTGCAGAACAATGAAGCAGGCAAACCTCTTTTCTTTAAAAATTACCCAGCCTCAGGGATTTTCTTTATAGAAACCTGAATGGACCAGTATGATGTGAACATACTATTTGTTTTGATTAGGGATTTCGTGAACACCTCCTTTAAATTTCCGCAACTGAGACAAGTGCCTGGTTTCCCATGCCCTAGTTTGTGCCCTGGCTACCTAATTAGTCAAGAAAGCCTCTTCTGGTCTGAGTACAAAGCTGGCCTGGATGTGTCTCTCCATAACTGCAGAAGGTCCCTGCTCTTCAATGCTGGCAGCCTGTGAGTGGAACACTTAGGTCTGCAAGGCAGAAGGATGTTCTTGCCACTTGGGGAATGTAGAGATTCTTATAGGCATCAGAGTAAAACCATATTATTTTAATTTTTTTCTGAGATAGCCTAGGAAAGGGCCCTGGCCAGTGGGAAAATGAGCTACATGATGGATTTCCACAGCGTGATCCTTCTCCAGTTTCACCTGGGTTTTACCCGTGTTTCCCTGAAGAATTTCAGTGAACTTTGAGAAAAGGAATATGTCAGCAGCTGACGTGGGTGAGGCTTTGTAAGCTCCTGGTGGACGCCCATTTTCTGGCTGGGAATCCCTGCTTTGCCTTCTGTCTGAGACACCTGTGTCTTCTCTCTCCCAGCGAGGCTGAGAGCAGTCAGAGGCATGAGAGCTTAGCAATCACTAACTTTCTTACAGGGTCAGCAAGAAAGATAAAGAGGAGAAAGAGGTGGGAGGAGAAATAAGAGAAAGAAAGGGACTGGAGCAGAAGGCAGAAAAGAAGTTCACACTGATGCAGTGTCTGGATGGAACAACTTAATGGAACACTTAACAGTCCTGTCATCTGGTCCTTATAACAATGCTATGAGGTCTGTACGACAACTGTGCTAAGCTAAGGTTCAGGGATATCACAGAGTTTACCTGAGGTCACACCACTACTGAACTTCAGAGGAAGTGCTCGATAGACATCGCTTGGCCTGTTGAATGAGGGTTAGTTGACTTTTGCATTCAGCTCTTCTAGAAGTGGTTTCCCCAGGGTTTGTCAGAGATCAGGTGTGGTGATCTGTAAGCAACTATACTCTTTAGAAAGCTGGAGTCAAAATCCTACGTCGTATTTGTTAGTAAGCTTTTTTAATTGAATGATATCAGGTTTAAATGATATAAAATTTATTGTTCTTCTGAGTACAGCAATTATACTTCGATATATTTTTAATTTTCTAAATGAAAAAATTATGAAATAAGTTATTTGTTTACATTTTTACATTTTATTAAACACAAAAGCAAGTATACCTATGTGCGTATTTAAAGGAAATTTGTGCAGATTCAGATGCAACATATTATTTGCTCCATCCACAGTCTACCAAGTAGATTGCTTCATGGAGAGCTGAGGCTCTGGGGCTTACTTGCTATACTCCAAGCCCATCTGAGAATCCAGAGCTTACAAGTTAGAAACTACTATTCTATAGATAATCAGCTTTTTGTTCAGGGATGCTTTCCTGTTTTGCAACTTGTTAACATTGTAATCGGTGAAATTTTATGCAAAGTCTCTCCCCCCCATGCATAACCTCCAAATTGCCTTCCATTTAGACTGGCATTTGGACATAGAAAGGAATAGAAAGAGGAGGAAAAGAGTCAAAAGGAGAGGGGACAGGGAAGGGGAAGGGAGTGCCAGGAAGGACAATTCCATCAGAAAAGGATCACAAAATTTGCCATTAGTTCTTATAAACCTTAATCTGAGCTCTCAGGGCTATCTAAGGCCAAGTTGCTAATTGTTTGAACTGGTGCCCAAATGGGATGGAAACTCATTCAGATAACTGGTCTACTTGTGACAAGCCTGCTTTTCCCCCCATACTAAAAGGTTGAATTGTAAACGCTGAGGGGAGTCTTAATTGATAATTAGATTTAGCCTAATTCCTTTGTAGGAAAGGTGCTATCTCCATTCCATGTGGGAAATAAGGAAGGTCAGGGAAGGGACGTGCCGTTGAAGTCCCAAAACCTTGTGAGATAAGGGGGAAATCTGGGCTCAGGTCTGTCTCTATGTCAGGTGTGGAAATAGTCACAGATTTACCAGAACACCCTCCAAACAGACTCTTTACAGTAACCTAGCACTGTAGATAATATGTAAATTTGTGGCACTTCCTGAACTAGCTGGTTCATTTTACCTATTTCACTTTTCTTTATTAGCAGCTCAGTGATACAATGAACAAAATGGCAAACAATCTAAAACACTCAGAAAATTCCCATATGTTGGGTTTCCCACCATAGTCTAATTTAAGAAAAATAACAAAGTTCTCTTGTATCTCATTTCACTTGTAAAGCTATTTTCCTATATGAGAAGAAGAGCTATAAAACCAGGGCCTGGAAAAAAAAAATGGTTCCAAGATTGCAATTTCTTCCGTATTTATACACTAGACTTTTCCTAGTGGACCAGTTATCCAAAGACAAAAACACATCCTTCTCCTAGCCATGGTAAAAACAAACAAACAAGTCATCTTTTAATAGGTACAACTAAAAAGCACCTTGTAAATAAACAGCTGCTTCTTGAACAGGAGTTGTGTTCAAGAAAAAAATGAGAAAGGAAATCCCCATTTAGGGAGGATTTAAGCAGATCTTTCAATCCAAAGGTTTAGTCAACTCTAGAAAGCCCAATGAAAACTAATGTGATGGAGTAAAAGAAAAAAAAAAAAAAAAACATATAGTTTCAGAATAAATTTCTTCCCTAGACCCTTTTGTCCCCAACACACACACACACATACACACACACCCACACACAGAGAACCTCTAGGGTCACTGATTTCACATTCAAAAAACATATTTAAAGAGAAACTATTATTGAAGTTAGTAATAGAGAAGATTCTCTAAGTAATGGGGCAATTTATGACATGGTGTTAAAAAAGTAAACTTGCGCCAACACCAAGAGGCAAGCCACAGGCCTCATTGCCACCTGAGAGGCATCTGGACATCACGACTATCTGTAAAGAACAGGATAGTTTAGGATCATGTGAACCTGGCCAAATGTAGCTCTAGTTGCTGTGGTTATGAAGGTATTACATACTATATTTAATAATTCAATAATTCTGTAATTGTTCATTTCACAATCCCTATATGTCTTACTGATACTGCAAACATTTTATCCGTTATTATCATTTTTTCATGTTGGATGGCTTTTCCTGCATGTACTCCAACACCAGCAACAATAATAGTGAATGTTTATTGAGCTTCTGTGACCTATTAGGCATTATACAAGTTGCTTTGTACACGTCTTTCATAATTTCCACGTGTTAGGCAAAATCTTATAATCTCACTTTATAGATGAGGATATTCTAAATTTGACCAAAATCATACGGCTAGAAAGTGAATGAATAAAAATTCTCACGCAGATCTTCCTACCACATATATATTTTTTCAACCTGAGATGAATTTCTGAGTTTACAGGCATAAAAGAAATGTTTAAAACATTCGGTATAAATTATCTAACTTATCTCTCATTGCAACAGCTCCATGAATTTGATCAGCAAACAGCACCGAGCCATGCATTTGCCCTTGCAGCCTGTGTAGGACGACGGTCACTGAGTAATTTAATCAGCAGTAATAAATGTGTGATTAGTCACGTGTAGCATTAGTTATGCAGCTCTATAAATGTACACTTTTCTTGTAGTCTTAGATCTTGCCTAGATCTCTTCCTTCTTCTTGACACAAATGGATGACAGATAGCAGAATGTTCACGGAAGGCAAGAAGGGGGCAGGAAGTTGAACACGAAGTACTAGGTAGAACTAAGCGGTGGTGGAAAGACAGGGCACTTCCTGAAAACATCGCAGAGGAGAATGTAACCTTATTTGCTTTCCCATATATTGAGTAGTTAAATCTTGCATGTGAGGACACAGCATGAAGGCTCCATCTATGAATCAGAACTCCAGTCCTCCCCAGACACTGAATCAGTCAGTGCTTTGATCTTAGACTTTCTGGCCTCTAGAACTATGAGAAATGAATTTCTGTTTATGAGTCACTCAGTTTACGGTATTTTGTTACAGCAGCCTAAATGGACTAAGCTAACTATTTTTTTTTTTCTTTTTGCACAACTTCAATGGTATTATTCACAGAAATCTCCATGGAAATGGAATGTTCTGGAGTTAAACAGGCACAGTCTGCACCCGGACATTTAGCCAGTACTCCCAGTAACTCATCCCGGGAGTTCGTTACAGTGTCTAAGTCTAGGCATGACTTGCTATAAGAGTTAAAACAGATGAACCTTGGTACCTATAGCCATTAGTCTTGAAGTTTATCATCTGATCAACAAACATAGAGCTTAGCTTAACGCATCAAACTTAGCAGGTACCCACTGTGAGTTTGCTAAATAAATGAACTGATGAGCAATGAAGTGAATGAAGGAGCAGTTAAATACATTTCAGGATAGAAAATGTTCTAGAAAACAGGCACAGAAGGTTACTGACTTGAGATAACTGTAAATATGTCTCCTTGTAATTAAATAATCTTTATTTTAATTGTAACATAATATTTACTATAGTTACATACTATATTTAATAATTTAATAATCCCGTAATTGTACATTTCACAATTCCTATATGTCTTACTGATACTGTAAACATTTTATCCATTATTATCATTATTTCACATTGTATGGCTTTCTGTTCATGTTCTCCAACACCAGCAACAATAGTTTCAATGACCTATTAGGCATTATACAAGTTGCCTTGTACACGTCTTCCATAATTTTCATGTGTTAGGCAAAATTCTTATTATAATCTCACTTTATAGATGAGGATATTCTAAATTTGACCACAATCATATGGCTAAAAAGTGAATAAATAAAAATTCCCACACAGATCTTCCTACCACATATGTATTTTTTTCAACCTGAGATGAATTTCTGAGTTTACAGGCATAAAAGAAATGTTTAAAACATTTGGTATAAATTATCTAACTTATCCTTCATTGCAACAGCTCCATGAATTTGATCAGTAAACAGCACCCAACCATACATTTGGCCCTGAAGCCTCTGCAGGACAATGGTCACTGAATAATTTAATCAGAAGTAATAAATGTGTGATTAGTCATGTGTAGTGTTGGTTACATAGCTCTATAAATTTGCACTTTCATTGTTCTCACCAGGCCCTAGAGATCTGTCTTTCTTTGGAAGCTCAGTAGATTTACCCTATATGGAATTCAGTATAATCTTTCTAAACCCCCATGACAGCCATGTCACTTCCCAATGTTGGTCTTGATTCTGGGTCTTCAATATTAGGCAGATGGTGGTCACTCAGCCCCTTCCCAATCTTCTCCCAAGGAGCTCTGCCAGGTACTGCCAGGTCCTTGCTCCACCCTGCTGAGGCTGGAGCATGGTGAGTTACTAGAAATTTCAGAACATCCTACTCCATTGCTTTTGCACATTCTTTCCCTCTGCCTGAAATGACAACAATCTCTTATTCATTTTATTTTATGACTCACAGGACTATTTTAAGAGCCACAAGGACAGAAGAACATTTTTTAAATCATTGTATCCTCATATCCAGCGTCTAGCACATAGTAGGTTTCAATAAATATTTGCTCTGGATTAATCGATGGCAAAAAAGAAAATTCACATTTTCTGGGAAAACTCACTGAAATTGTGCAAAAAATTGTTCTCTGTGCTCCCTTGAGGGCTTGATATTCTAATTGCCACATTGTTACACAATGAAATTATTTGTTTCCAGTCTTTCTCTGGGGTTAGACTCTGCACTCTTGTGTGGCAGAGACCAGATCTTCCTCATAGTTGGATCCTTAACATTCAACACAGGACCAAGTTTAGAGTAAGTCTTCCTAGATTTCCTGGAATTGAAAATATAATTCTAAAGCAACCACGTGAGGTGAGCAAGGTTGAGTATTATGTTTCTCATTTTACAGATGAAGAAACACAGAGAGAGGGGAAAAAAATATGTTTTGACGGACTCAATTTCCATGTGAAGTCAGAGGCCCAGCCAGGGCTGGAGCACAGGTCTCCCACCCCAGAGGCAGCTCTGCTGGGGGCTGCTGCAAGGAAGAGGCTAGGTGGCTTCCTTTCTGGCCCATTAGCAGAGATTGACTCCAGTCTGTTCCTGGCACTGGCTAAGTGTATTCATGGGGTAAGACTGCATTAAGGGATCCTGCTAGGTCAGTGGTCAAGGTCCTAGGCTAGTGTGTATGTCCTTAGGATTAGGAATTGAGTCCTAGGTAGGTTGGTGGGGAGGAGAATGAAACATACCAGGAGACGCGGGCTGCTGCTTCTAGGTGAGCAGAATTATAAATAACCATCTTCCTTACTCTCAAGCATCCTAACAGTGGGCAATAAATTATAGAGTCTTCTCCTCCCAGTGGAAAATACGCCACATTCACGGAAAAGACCAGAAGTCTCCAAGAGTACCCCAACTCCCCTTTCCCAATCCCTTGACTGTTAATTTTATTAATTAATTAATTTATTCATCTTTTTTAAAAAAATGTGTCCCTCAGATTACGAGAGTTCAAGATCTGGCCTTTAAAACCTCTGCCTGAGTTTAAGACCCTTTCCCCCCTATGTTCCGGTCCACGCCAGTCGACTGTGTACTGGAATCTCCTCAGCAAGTTCAAGTAATTTGAGAATAATTCGGGGACAAAGCTGCAGCCTTCACCAGTATTGAACATTATCTTCAGCACCCGCTGGGTTAAGAAATGCCTGCTCTGTAAGCCCAGAGCCCTGGCCGGGAGCCAACAGCGCTCCCTGGAGGTGTGGGTGTGACGGTTTGCCTCGTTTGGCCTCCCAGGCCCTGTGGGCACTGCCCTGGAAGGGGAAGAATTAGTCCTTCAAGGTGGCCTGAGTCAAAGGGTCCCTTCAGTTGGTCTTCTGGAAATACTAGGGTGGCTGGGGGTGGACTTGGTGGGGAGGGAGATGGTAACACCATCTAAAAGCCAGCAATGGACTTCTTTGCAGATAGAAGTGTTGCAGAGAGATAATGAAACTAATTCTTGACACTCCCAAGTAGCAATACTGATGCAAGCACATTCTTCTAAAAGAGGGAAGATCAGACGCTCAGAGGACGCCTGGTTTTCCGGGCAAAAGTGTCCAGAGGATGCACTAGGTACGAAGTAGACCGAGCTGCAGGAGCTGAGCGCGGTGACCCGGGTGGGGGGAAGTTGCGGCCCCCAACTCCTGCGCTACCAGGCGCGCCCCGGCTCGGGGCCACGGGCCGCGGAAGGATATGGCACTTTGTTTACCTCGCGCGGCCGGCCAGGGAGCGGCGAGACCCGCGGCGGCGCCCCCGACCGGGAGCTGCAATGGCAGGGGCAGCCGTCCGCGCCGCCGGCTGGAGCCCGGAGCAGCCCGGGGACTGGCAGCGGCGAGGCTGATTGATGGGCGCCCGGCTCAATGAGGGGGGCCCGGGCGGGGGCGGGGCGGGGCTGGCTCCGGGCTGAGCCAGTCGCGGGGGCGGTAGGGGGGCGCGGGGCCGGGAGCTCCGTGGAAATGTGTCGGTGACACTGAATGGGGAGCCCGAGCGCGAGCGAGGCGCGCGCGCGCGCACACACAGCCCGCTCGCTCCGAGATCCCCGGCCACGTAAGTAACTATTAATACCGCCTAGCCGGGAGATGCGGGCGTGCTGAGCGCGGGGATTGGCCTCGGGCACCGTCGGCCATCCCCTTTAATTTTTAAATACAGGGTCCTCTCTTGCCTCTGGGGGGCGAGAAAAAATAAAAGAAGACGACCAGCGGTCCATATTCTCCAAAACAAACCCCGCCGGGCAATTCGGGTTCAGGGGGAGACGGAGTGGTTGCACATTATTCCGAGGCAAGATCCTGTTCTTCAGCAGGAAAAGGGGAAAGGAACGTGGCGGGTTGGCAGGGCCGGGGTCGCCACCCCTTCCAGCGCCCGCAGGAGCCCCGGAAGCTCGTGCCGGAGAAATCGGAGACGGCTGATCTGCCCTTGTCCCCGCCTGCACTTCTCGCTTCTTTCGGAAGAAGACCCGGGGCGCGAGCTGGCTGCGACACCATGAGCTGGTGTTGACCTCGGCGCGGCGGCCAAGCCCTGGGCTTTGTCGCGGTACCTGCGCGCGGCCCGCGCGGTGCCCGGCTTTTGCAATCTTTTGTTGGCAACGCTGACCGCTCCAAGTTAAATGCTCCCTTGCTATTTTTCTTTTTTGTGTTTGTTTGTTTAATTTTTGGAGAGCTCTGGCGGTCTTGGAAAAGCCTCAGACGCCATCTACAGTTAAAACGTAGGTAAACTGCCCTCTCCGGCACCCCCTTCTTCCACGCCCCCCACCCTTTCCACCAAAAAAGGGGGTGCAGCGCGGATTCTGCCTGCCGCGCGTCGCGAGCCGGTAGACCCGTGCTTATTTCCTTTTGCTTTTTGTTTGGTTTCCAACGCGCTGAGACCGAGCCACCGCCGTGCGCGCCCCGAAGACTGCACCAAGTATAGCAGGACTCCTCCGCCCCGTCTGCGATTTGGAAGCCTGCCTGGGGATCGCTCCGGGGAACGCGGCGTGCAGCTCCCACCTTAGCAGTCCGGTTGCTCATCTAGAGCCACGTTGGAGAAAAAGAGAGAAACTAAAAGTGCGGCGTTTCTGCACGTCGCCGGCTGCTTTGGGGTAACAAAAGGACCAGAGTTGCCTGCCGACCGAGTCACCCCGCGAGCGGGAACCAGGCTCGGAGCAGACAAGGTGCCCGGTGGCGCTCATTCGGGGGCTTCCAACTCTTGCTCCCCGCAGCCGGGTTCACGTCTCCTCTGCTCTGGTTCCTTTTTGTGGAACAGAGGCGCCTGCAGCCTCACTCGCCAGCGACTCATCTCTCCAGCGGGTTTTTTGTTTGTCGCGTGCGAGCCCCACACTCATGAACATACACAGGTCTACCCCCATCACAATAGCGAGATATGGGAGATCGCGGAACAAAACCCAGGATTTCGAAGAGTTGTCGTCTATAAGGTCCGCAGAGCCCAGCCAGAGTTTCAGCCCGAACCTTGGCTCCCCGAGCCCGCCTGAGACTCCGAACTTGTCGCATTGCGTTTCTTGCATCGGGAAATACTTATTGTTGGAACCTCTGGAGGGAGACCACGTTTTTCGTGCTGTGCATCTGCACAGCGGAGAGGAACTGGTGTGCAAGGTAAAGAGCCAGGGGTTTGCTTTTGCTTTTTGTCTTTTAAAAAGATACCCCGGCCCTTGGGTAAGGGCTGGAGGGGGCGGGAGGAGGTCGCCGGGCCCTCGAGTCTGGGGAAGGGATATTAGCAGGATAATTATCCGTGGCCCGATTAAATGAATTTATTTGTTCGTGTTCGACTAGTTGCGAAGTTTTTAGACCGTTTCAGACAATGGGGCGGGCTGCCGCGGGGGCGTTTTGGGGAGAACCCAGGAGAGGAGGACGGAGAGACTGCGCGGGGGCCACGGACACGCGTGCTCCCGGAGGCTGAGACTCTCCCTGCGCGAGGCCAGGTCCCGCCGCCCGGGGCATTTCTTCGTGTGTGTTCAGCCCCCTCCCCTTCCAACATGGAGTAGGGAATCCCCTGTTAATTTTAAGGCGCTGAAGACTTGTCTTTCGCAGCCATTGTTCTTAGCAGCGTGCAGGTGTTAAACCTTTGTTCCGAAGATGCCTTTTAAAGAGACACAGAAAGGTGTCCCCTCAGACTGAGCCCAGGGGCCCAGCGGGGGGAAGGAGTTTACAAAGACCTTTCTTCTGCCTGGAGCCTTGAATGGAGGGTTGGGGTGGAAATCAAAGCTGGCGCATCTTCGGGTTAATGCTGACTCCTCCGGGTCTTCCTCTCTGGTCTCGGTTTCTTCTTCTGTCTAGACTTCCCTGCCTGTGCTTCCCTCCTCCTCCCCCTCGACACACACCTTTGCCTGCTGGGCTTAGGGACCAGCGTTGGGAGCCGCAGGGGTTCACACTGAGATGCACACTTGAGTTTCCTTTTTGTCTTTGACCCTGAACACTGACTGGTTTGTATATGTGTGAGTGTGTCTGGATCTCTATGTACACCCAGCCAAGGAGATGAGCAGGGAACAGTTGCAAAAACAAATGACTACGGTACAGCATGCTATTACCCAGAATTTGGATATAGATCAAGAATTCATTGTCACTTAATTTTAGATTTGCTCACTGTTTGGGGGGTGCGTAAAGGAGGAGTGAGGACTCAGGCTGCCTTTGAAATGGGCACTGTGCACAGCTGTGCTACGAATAATGCATCACACTTTGGCCATTCACCACAGACTGCTTTGTGGATTTGGCTTGTTTCATCCAGAACTGGAGTATTTCATTGCAAAATTTGGGTTTAGTGGAGATCTCCAGTTTTGTGATTGCTCAGTTCAGACCTTATGGGGGAAATCAGATACTCTTTAAATATTGCTCTTTGCTTATACTGAGCATTTGGCATTTTGCATCTTCTGCAAGTTATTGAGACCCCAGCAACTGTACCCAGTTAACCAAAATTCAGTAGGCTATTCAGAGCTGGATTGAATTCTCACAAGTCTTGCAAGGTTGCACAATAGGATAGTGGTCCTTTGAAATGAATGAATTCCACAGAGCTGCCACTCTTGTATGAAATATGCACAGTCACCCAGCAATGAGCGTTTTCACTCCTTCTGCTCAACTTCAGTACAGCATTTTAATATTTTTCAAAGGCTGGAGATGCTTTTAAGTAAAGGGAATGGGCAGCCAAATTCTGCAGGAACATCTGGCTGTTATTTCTTTGTTTAAAATCAGAGGTGACTCTGGCCTCTGGTCTTTCTCCCTTCAAATTCTTCAAGACATATTTCACTTTGACCTTACAGTGTCATTTGCAGACTTGATCTCTGGCCTAAAACTGTACTTAATCTGTTGGTTTAGTTATTGCAAAGATTGAATCAGCCCCTCACCAATTACAGCGTGGCTGCAAGTGGGTTTAAGTGCAGTGTCATTGTTCTGCTTGACAGAGGTCATCCCTTTAAGACACAGCAGCTTCTGTTTTCCTGACTTTTTACCAAATGGGATGTGGGTGACTTCTTAAACAAGCATAGTTGTATAAATTCTAAGAAGCTCCAAGTGAGTTTTATAAGACTGCTTCTATGAACTATCCTGAGACAGAGACAGATACAGATATGTACATACAAGGTATACTATATAATATACAACATATATTGTATAATGTACATCATGTACATCATGTTGTATATGTACAATGTATATTGTATAATGTATAATATATAATGTATAATGTATAATTATACATGATATTGTATATGTATAATATATATATAATACAATGTAACATATATATATGTGTGTATCTTTTAGCTTATTTTAAAGCTCAGAGAAATCTGAATATTGAATCCAGTTCCTTTTGATATCTTAAAATATAGGGTTTGTGTTTCCTAGTGTTGCGTTAACCAAAGTAGAAAGTCTTTGCAAAAACAGATCGAATGTAAAGATGGTATTTATCATAGAGGACTGTAGAATAGGATTCTATCTGGGGGAAGAGAAATTCCAGGGTCAATTTAAATAAAATGATCAAGCTTGGTTATTGTTGTCATGTGTCTACTTTTAGTAGGCAAATAAAGTAAGGAGCTTTGGAGAGTCATTAACTATATGTTTTCATGGAAATGCTGATAGCTACTGTGCAGATTGACATAATTACTATCTTGGCAGAATGGGCATTTTTTTTCTGCAAATGTTATTAATGATTGTCTAATCTTACTGCCTTATCTGAACTGTCACATTATATAACTAAGGCTCCAAATTAAACATGTAAGAAAAGCTGGCAACCAGGCTTATGGTTTGATTTTGCACTTGAAGGTGATGGTTTAAATACGAATCCAATCCCATAAATCCATGTTATAGCTACTAATAAAAATTTGGCTCCTTCCCATTTGACCATTTGAGTAAACATACGTACTTATTTTATTTTTCATATTCTGTCCACCATCTTAGAATTTGGTCTTTTCTACAAAGGGAAGGGCTACGTTTTGAAACTGCCATTAACATGTTATTTTTTTTTTCTTTTTATATCCATTCAGTTTTTCAACAGGGTGGAAAGGATAAAAAATGTGCTGAGCAAAAAAAAAAAAAAAACCAAAAAAGAACAACAACAACAACAACAAAAAACCCCCACCATTTTTTTTCCCTTTTAACGCACCTGGAACAGGAAGTATGTTATGATAAATTATAACTCTGCTCACACTGGCGGCAGAACCTGCAGCCTGGTGCTTGGGAACACATCACCCTCATTATATAATGCAGCATGTTTACATTAGCTGCTGCAGAGCATTTATTTCTCTGCAATGTTTGAGGCTTCCCCGGTTTCTTTTGCCTTCAGTCTGGGTGTTAAAGTTGACTCAAGCATTTCAGATTCCTAATTGAACAGGCCTGTGAGATCACTGCTTTGAGGTCATCATTTGACAGTATCAGGGTGTGATTTGTGGTCTCTGGAGATGTTGAAGTATTCATTCTTAAATTCTAGGTTATAGTGGCAGCAGCTGTGCCGCTTTCCTGAGATGCCTCATCATGGTTCATTCACAATGTTCCTATTAACTTTGCTTCCTTGGCAGGGTTAGCACCAGCCCTCTTGAGGTTCTTACTAACCCTGTTTGACTCACAGATTTTTTTAGATTTATTTTTTGAAGCTTAGGGTGACTTAACTCAAAAATTCTTAAATGGCAGGCTGTGTCCTTGGGTGGGCCTCCAAGGCCTGCAGAGCTTCTTCAAATGAATTCATTATTATGCATGCATTTGAGAATGGGCATTGTGGGCTAAGAGGGGACAGGGCTTTTATCAGATTTTATGTGAGATCAGGACCTCAAAAAAGGTTAACAGTGTTCTAAATCAACATCTTCATTTTGTGAAGAGGAGGGAGGTCCAATAACCCTAAGCTCTTTATCCATCTCATCCAGATTATTGATGGCCCAGCCAGGATTACAGCCTCAAGGTTGATTTCCAGTCCAGCATTTTCCCTGCCACATTGCAAAGTCAGGATCTAGGACATGTTTTAACCACTGAAAACGCAATTGAAGATGCTAAATGATTGTGAACTGATAATACAAAGTGTATTGTTTGGGTGTTCCTGCCTCCGATGCTTTCCAGCAAAGCACACCCACACTTGCCCCTCGCTGACACACACACCAAAGAGATCTATTTTATCCATGCTCCAGGCAGATAGGAAAACCACATTCCAAACCCAGAGACTTAACATTTCTGATTCAGTGGAGGATTTGAATGAAAGCCTTTTTTTTTTTTTTTTTTTTAAATAACCTCAAAAATTCTCTGCAGTGTTAATTTCTGTTAGGTCTATTTCAAAAGGTATTGATGGTGCATTTTCTTTTTAAGCAAGCTTACAATGAAGTGGCATTTCACAGGCTAATTTTGATTCATAGAAAACTGTTGCATAACTGTTTCATTGAGTTAGATATCTGTGGAGGGAAGAGAGAAAGAAGTCAGCTTCTTTATTAAGAAAGGCTCAATCCTATTCCTAGCCCTGCCACTGGGGGCTAGAGCTCTGGTTCGTTCTCTGAGCCTCAGTTCTCACATCTGCAAAATGAACGTATTGAATTAGAGAACCATTAGGCAAAATTTAGATATTTAATCTATAAAATTGCTAACATTTTACATAGTGGCTCTTGTGCATTTTTTATGCAGTTTTTGGCTGGGGCTAGGTTTGAACCCACCACCTTTGGCATATGGGGCCAGCGTCCTACCCCTTTGAGCTACAGGAGATGTCCTCTTGTGCATTTTTTATACTTGATCTTAGCCAAAAGGCTGAGAAGTGATGTTGTGCACTTTTTTGTTTCCTTTTGTTTTGCATTGGAGCACGGGCATTGTCTGTATGTCTCGGGCGGGTTACTTTATCCCAGATTTTGTCTTAGTTCTGTAAACATGGGCTAAAGAGAAAAATAATAAAACTTAACCATTTGTGTACTGTATGACACTTTGCAAAGCACATTTGCCCCTATTTTCTCATAACATCTTCCTAAGGTGAGTCAGTGGTCACTTGCCAATTTTACATATGAAGACTTGGAGGCTCAGAGAGGTCCGTGGCTTGTTCAGTGGCCCATAGTTGATGGAAGGCAGGGCCACTGTGACCTGGATCGGATCCACCGTGCCTATGGGAGGTGTCAGCATGGTGTGTTTTGGTCGTGCAAGAGGCACCTCTGATGCTGGTCTTATCCCCGTTCTAGGTGTTCGATATCAGCTGCTACCAGGAGTCCCTGGCACCATGCTTTTGCCTGTCTGCCCATAGCAACATCAATCAAATCACTGAAATTATCCTGGGTGAGACCAAAGCCTATGTGTTCTTTGAGCGAAGCTATGGGGACATGCATTCCTTCGTCCGTACCTGCAAGAAGCTGAGAGAGGAGGAGGCAGCCAGACTGTTCTATCAGATCGCCTCGGCGGTGGCTCACTGCCACGACGGGGGGCTGGTCCTCCGGGACCTCAAGCTGCGGAAATTCATCTTTAAGGACGAAGAGAGGTAAGCCCCATTCCTGTCCGGACCCTGATGGGCTGCTCCTGCAGGCCACTAGAGAGGATGGATGAATGAAGCCTGTGTCCAGATGAGGGGAAGGAAGCTTAGGAGGGCAGAAGGGAGGTGAACACTGAGATTTATAAGCCCCCTTGGAAAGCTAATGGCCACTTCTCTAAAGGTGTCATCCAGTGTGCAAAGGACAGGGCTCAGGGTATTCTGTGGTTTTGTGTCATGAGCTCTGAGGTGGCTACAAACCTATGTGGCAGGATTTTGAAAATTCAGAATACTCAGTGGCTAGAATCAGTCCTTTATCATTTATTCATCCACTCAATGAGTAGCTATTCCCTAAATGTATGTTGTGTATTAATCACAATTCTTAGTACTATTAATATCAAAATGAATCAGTCAGCTGACCTATAAAGGAAATGTGGCAGGCACCAAATAGCATTTTGTGATGGGTCAGGAGAGAACCAGGGTGGGAAGGGGAATGTCAGGTAATCCAGGAAGGTTTTAGAGGAAAGGTTATTTTAGAGCCCAAGGCTTTACGGATGACTGTCTCACAGGCAGCGTGGGAAAGACTGGGCTCCAGGTGGAGAGACTGCCCATGCGAATGCCCAGCCCCGTGAAGGTCTTGGTTATTTCAAAAGACAGCTGGACAGGATGCTGGGCATCTGGGTTCTATTCATAGTTCTGCTGTGAACTCTACTTAGTGTTTACTAAACTCCACTAGCTTTCTCTTCAGCTGACTTTGATTTTAAGAATTCCTTTGAGCCACTTTTTTCTTTTTAAGAATGTGATTTTCTTAGAAGGATGGAACAAATTTGAATCCATTGCTGACTGGATTCTAGGAATTGTTCAGGTGATTCTACCTCATGTAGGGACCAGCTCATATCTTGGTCTTTGCCTATAGATGGCCTTTGTCTTTCTTTACAAACAGAAGAAGGGAGTGCTTTTCTCTTCTCCAGCTCAGATTCCCCTGCCCTTGGAAACCCAAGTCCTTATCCAGATTTCACCATTAACGCCCTGTGAGGTCTTGGGCTGGTCTATAAAGGGACCCAGTGGAAGGGGGGATAAGCCCTGTCCACCCCTTCCATCCTCCCCACTGCCGGCCTCGTGCTCCTTGTTCTTCTGGGGTTTTTTTGCTCTGTTGTATCTGCTCTGAGATCTTTGAATATTCTAGTTTGGAACATGACAAAGGGATTCCCTTTATCCTTCTGTTTTCTACCTTTCTTGGAGATTTAAGAACTGTACTTATGAAAATAAGAAGTGATACTTGTTGACCTTTTACCATAAGATTATAGTTTAACTTAATTCTCTATCTATGTTGGAGATGTGGCTATCATTGCATTGATGATGACTCCAAAGTCCAGCCTGGTAAGTCTCAGAGTTATACATGGGACTGAGCGGAAGCAAGGCCATATACTCTGGTAACTCAGCTCTCAAGAAGTTCATGGGCCTGCCAGCGGGCGTGAGGACCACAAATGCCCCCTCTCTCACGGGGTTTGTGCTTTTAAGCATCATCTTTGAATATGTTTCCTAAGGGAGGAATTCTCAAGCATTAGCAAGTAGAAGGGATGGATGGACAGGGATCACACCCCCATGGTGAAGACGTGTTTGTGAAATGAGCAGTGTGGGATGGATGTCCCAAATCCTGGAGCACAGGCGTGGCCTCCCAGGGTTCCACAGGGTCCATGCTTTAGCCTTGCTTTGCTGCCAGGAGGCAGAGCTCCAGGGGTGAATGCACTTGCCCTACTGTGCAAGTCAGACCTTGCCATGGCTGTGGCAGGGTTTCACTCTGAGGCCATGCTTCCAATTTATGGGAGGATGTGTAAGAGGCCCAAAGAGTGTTGTGATAAAGCCAAAACCCTTGATGTCCCAGGGTCCAAAGAAGAAATATCCAGATGTAAGAAACTTGCTAGGACTGCAGGCGTCTCTGACTCTCAGTCTGGAGTTACATTTGACTTTTGTGAAGGAGCATGACCCTTTCCAAAGAGAACTAGAAGAGAGTATCTGAAGTGAATGTGAAACCAAAACAGCTCCTAGGAGCAAATGTGTCAGAGCAAAATACTTTTTAATTTTTAAGAGCATTTTCCAAGGAGAAGATAAGAAGGGACTGTTAGGGAGCTGGTTGTCACTCTTCAGCGGTGTGTCTAGGGCACGTCTGGCCACACCTTCCTGCTGTCTGATGAGCAGCCTTGGTGTATCACAGCCCCTGGGGTCTTGGGAAGAATGATTGCCCCATGTCTGGTGGTTGAGGTCACTGGGCCACATGGGGGATGAAGGGGGCTGGTGACCTTTCTGAAAGTCACAGGGCCGGTTGGAGGGACCAGCTAGCTTAGAAAACCTATGATTTCACTGCAGAGCCCTTTCTGCCCCAGGTCATGCAGAAGTCCCTGTGGTCTTTCCTGTCCGAAACATGACAAATGTCTCTGTCTGGGCAGCTCTGAGAAGGTTGCCTCTATTTTCAAGGAGCTTCTAAATGTTTGCAGCAGTAGCTGATAGGAGGTTTTTTGTTTGTTTGTTTGTTTTTTTAATGCAGTTGTCAACTTTTTAGTGAAAGGGAAATGTTATTGTTATTTTTCTCGTTTTGTTTTTTAACCCCTTGATTTCTGAATGTGAAACTTCTAGTTTTTGTCACTCATGCTATTTCTCCCAGCTTCCTGGCAGAATATAGCTAAATTCTGGCAAACTCTCTGTTATTTGGCCTATGTAGTGACCAGCACGGAGGACATCGCCAGTGTTTCCTGATGGGGATAATGTGAGGCCCTGCCTGGGAGGGAGCATCTATGCCGGACACCCTCAATTTCCTTACTAGCTGCATCAATTTCAGCAGAAGCAAAGTTCCCTTCTCTCTCAACAACATTAAAAGTATAAGGAAGCAATGGGTTAAATTTGAAAGGCTTTTGAAAATTAAACCCTGGAGTCTGTCTGTTCCTAACCCTTGAACTGTGGTGCGTGCCGCTTTGTGAATCTCATCGTCATTGCCCACCTCTTTGTGTGTCACCCCTCAGCCTTCTCTCTCTCAAGGCTGTACTTCTTACTCTCTGATGAACTTGAAAGTGATGGAAAGCGCAGGCATTGCAGACTGATACTGCCTGAGCCTCACCTGATACAGAACAAGACCTGGGCCCACACCTGTGCCAAGACTTTGGGCTGTGGCCATCTGTAACTCCACATCCGTGGTCACCCATGAAAATATCCCTGGAGGAGCTGTCAGCCCCTTAAATCCATTTCCCCATGGAAGCTTTGCACATAGACATGCATGACGGTGCCCAGCTCTGCATTTAGACCTGGAGCTGGTGTATCTTCTACTGCTGGGCTCCACTTTACTTTGATTTGAGTGCCAGCTTCAGATTCTGAGTCTACCACATTTTGGCTACCTGGTCTGGGCTGTGTCATTTAATGTTTCTGAGCTGCAATATCCTCAGAGTAGAAATACTAATACATTCCTGCAGGGCGGTTACCAGGCCTCAGTGAGATGATTCAGTGATGAGGGGCCAGCCAGACACGTGTGAGGACACAGCTGCCACTACGGTCCCTGATGAACAGTGCCACTGTGGCTGGGCAGTTCCCAGGACACAGTGGGCCCCTGAAGAATGAAGTCGCTGTGCGTGGCAGCGTACGTGGTGAAGAGTGGCACCTGGTGATGTGGAGGTTCTGACTCTGGCCATACCCTTCCCTGTCTTCCTTTTAATTTTACTCATTAAGTTAGTGCCAATAGGGTCAGCAAGTCAAGTGCATCTGCCGTGGAATGTGATGCTCAGAAAGGCCCGAAGGCCCCTGTGCACCTGCTCTGGGGCACAGGCCACAGGCTCCTGCAGGGAGCAGAGGTCCCTCTCCTCCAGGCCTGGCCCTGCCTCCCTGTTGCAGTTCGGGGATGCTGCTGTTGCTGTTGCATCTCAGAGATGCGTGTGTGCAGGGCAGAGCCTCCACTGCTGCAAGGGAAAAGCCTCAGGACCCACAGGCCCTGAGCAGCATTTTGAGGAAGTTACTCCCCAACCCTGACTGAACCCGCCTGGACACACCCTTTCATCATAGTTGCTGTGGTAAAATCTGAAATGTCCTGTGTGACTAGGAGGGCCCCGCCTGTAGGCTGGTCCCTGAATCTGATAGAAGGCTGTGCCCATATTCCCAGAAAGCAACTGGCTCTCTGCAACCTCATACTCCGGCTCTTGCTGTCAGGGTGATCTGCTTGGTCACCTGTTCTCAGAGGCTCCATGTTTCATGGGGAGGCGGGAGCTTGGAGAATGTCTGCTGTTTCCAGGTAGAGGCCCACGTGCCATCTGCATGGCAGTGCGCACTTGTTAGGAAACTTAACCTTGACCAGTGACGTCACCACTGTGCCCAGATTGCTTCATCTATAAAGTGGAAATGACAAGACTTTCCTCATAGAAACAAATGAACTGGCTCAGGTGGACCTGTGCTTAGTGTGTCCATCAGCTGTTGGCAGGTGGAAGCTCCGGTCTGTCCTAGCTACCTCTGCACTTGGTGGCCCTTTGTGGTCACATGGGACCAGTTCTCCGACTCCCTCAGCAGGTGAAGGGCACTTTCAACCTGGTGCACCCTTGCATGCCCAGCAGAGGTGGGGGCGTCGCTCCTGTGGCCCCATCTGCTTGCCTTCTCCTGGCGGATTTATCCCTTGGGTCCACACTTCTTGCCACCCCACCATCCACCCCGGTCTCAGTTCAGTGTTGCCTTTCACTGCTCAGAAATGCCCCACGTGAACTGAGAGACAGGCTGCTGCACAGGTTCCTTCCTTGGTTTGAAGATGTTTATCTCTTGACGTGGCAGGTTTCACTTCCTCTGCTTTGTGGAAGCCCATCAGAGCCTGCCTCTGCAGGGTGGAAGCTGGGACCCTTTGCGGAAACTCAGCAGCCCTGGGGCTTCTGGTATTCTGAGGGCCACCTGCCCAGATGTGCAGACCCCGCCTCCCCGCGGATGGAGGTCTCTGTCCCTCCCTGACTGACGGAGGTCAAGGCTCTGTTGCCCAGGTGTTGGTCCCCAGCTCTGCTCTTCCTTTGTACCTTCATGTTGCTCCCACCTCCCTTGAGGTTTCAATATCCAGCAAAGTGCAAGAGGGCAGCCTGCAGCTCTGGAGACCACACTCAGCTTCTCTTTCATTATTAGCTGTGTACGGTTTTTCAGGTTGTGGTCTCTTTGTATTTTAGAAAACTGTGTTACCTTTGTGCTTTCCACCTTTGTGTATTTAAAGGCATTGCTAAACCCCAGGGGAAGGCTGGGCTCCCCCTCCCTGCTCCTACAGTGGGTAAGTGACTTTCTTCTGGTGACACTCCTCTCATCTGTCAGGGCTCCTGCTCTGCTCTAATGGCACCTGTGCCCCTCTCTGGCGTCATCCCATGCTGGCGGAAGGGACTGTCCTAGGTTCATGCTCCTGCAATGTGGTGAGCCTTGTTGTTTGTTGAAAGAATGAAAGTCTTTTTTGGGTTGGAGCATGTCTGATTGGCATCCAGTGACAATGAAAGAGGAAGGGATAGTAGCGGTCCTCAGCATCTAGGTCATGGTCTGGAGCCCAGAAAACTTATAAACCCCCCACAGAGACACCTTTTCCAAGAGAGCTATTTTCAAAGTACTCTGTTAAGTGAGAAATTAACCCATCATTTCCATTTTGATTTAATGATTTATGCAAAAGTGACATTTATTTAAGGCAGTGTTTTCGGTGTCTGTGGCAGGCTGTAATTTTATTCAGAAGGGCTTTTCTAATCACAGTCAGGGAGGAGTGCTTCCTCGGGGTTCTCTGCAGAGGCTCATCAGGGGCTGAATAGTGGAGCTTCTTAGCAGGATCTCTGGCCGTTTCTCGATGATTTCTAATAATTTAACTGATTGGCTAGTCAGAAGCCCTGTATGAACGAAGCAGTGGCAAGATTTCTTGATCTTCCACTTAGCCCGGTGATCTTGGCCTATTTCCCTGAAATTGGCTTGAGACAGGGTAAGTGCAGCACCCAGCACAGATTGCAGCTACTCAAAAGCATGCTTGCCATTACTGCCATCGGCCATCCTCTCATGGCTTTGAGCCTCATAACCCGACAACCTGATGACTCATGTATTTGTTCAACAAATATCTGTTGAGTGTGCATTATGTGCCGGGCACTATTCTAGGTGCTGGGGAACTGTGCCCAGGGAAAGAGGACTCGGCTCTTAGGAGACTTAGATTTCATTGAAATAATAACTAGGGTCCCCTGTGTGCCGGGGTTCGTTCTTTCTGTCCATAATGTGTCATTAACTAGTTTAGTTTTATTTAGCTGATATATTTAAAACAACCAATATAACCCAGTGAGTAAAGTACCTTATTAACACCATTTTACAGGTGAGGAAATTGAGGCCCAGGGTCTTGTAGCTAATAATATGTGGTAGACCCTGGTCTGTACCTGGGATACTGGCTCCAGAGCCCAGGTTCTCAAGTCCTAGTTTGGCTCCAGGAAATGGCCACCAGGTAAAATGCTATGTCTTGTTTAACCCTCTGGAAGAATTTCCTAATGCAGTTAGGTAGCCAGCGTCCTCCGGAGGATCCAGCCAGCCAGAGTCTGAATATTAAGTCCAGTCCTCAGGTTTTCTGAGCAGTCACGGCAGCTATTGACTGGGCCACCAATTAACTGACCCATGAGATGTCTTGATAAGCTTCATGGCTCCATTTTGTGGCATTGGATAGAGCCTCCTGAAATAGAACTGTAAGATGGGGTTTATTTACATCTTTCTCTCCTGCACCTACCCCAGGATTTAGCATGATAACTACTTACCAGGTGTGTGACCAGGATTTAGCATGATAACTACTTACCAGGTGTGTGACCAGGATTTAGCATGATAACTACTTAAACAGTTGTTGTCCACT
>CAUYPK010138366.1:0-30322 GCA_963574355.1 Loris lydekkerianus
TCCCCCACCCCCACCATAACCTTAACTGTCATTAATTTTCCTCATATCAAAATTGAGTACATAGGATTCATGCTTCTCCATTCTTGTGATGCTTTATTAAGAATAATGTCTTCCACTTCCATCCAGGTTAATACAAAGGATGTAAAGTCTCCATTTTTTGTTTAATTAATTAATTTATTTTTTATTATAGATAAAAATATGCACCATAGATGTGGCCATTTTTTTAAATAGCTGAATAGTATTCCATGGTGTACATGTATCACAGCTTGTTAATCCATTCCTGGGTTGGTGGACAGTTATGCTATTTCCACATTTTGGCGATTGTAAATTGAGCTGCAATAAACAGTCTGCTGCAAGTGTCCTTATGATAAAAGGATTTTTTCCCTTCTGTGTAGATGCCCAATAATGGGATTGCAGGATCAAGTGGGAGGTCTAGCTTGAGTGCTTTGAGGTTTCTCCATACTTCCTTCCAGAAATGTTGTACTAGTTTGCAGTCCCACCAGCAGGGTAAAAGTGTTTCCTTCTCTCCACATCCACGCCAGCATCTGCAGTTTTCAGATTTTGTGAGGTGGGCCATTTTCGCTGGGGTTAGATGGTATCTCAGGCTGGTTTTGATTGGCATTTCTCTAACAGATAGGGATGATGAACATTTTTTCATATGTTTATTAGCCATTCATCTGTCTTCTTTTTTTTTTTTTTTTTTTTTTTGAGAGGGATGATTTTAGTGTATGCCTAGATGTAGTGCTACCATTGGTGACACCCAGGATATGAACATAAGGTGGTTAGTGAAAAAAGGTGAAGAATAAAGTCATCAGAGATGTGTAAGTCAAGGAAATGAAAAAACAAAAAACAAAAAACATGGTGCTAGGAGAATCAGAATGGGTATTAAAATCACCATAACACAGGAAGTAACAGATTGAAAATGCAGAGAACAGAATTCTGATTTCTTCAATAAAGAGAGAGCCCAGCAGGAGGGTGGTGGATGTCTTCCATGAGCAGAGATAGTTGGTATCATGGCTCATATCTTGTATTTCAGGTAAGCTGAATTGTCTAAGAAGAGAGAAAACAGCAACAGAGAACAAAGGTAAATGAGGTGGGTGGCTGAGGTAGGTTAGGGGAGTATGTCAGAGACACCCTAGAATCAGTGAATCTTCTCCCTTCAACACATAATGGGCCTCAGCAAATAGGTATGGAATGGAAGAATAGTAAAGAATGAAAATAAATCAATTAAGATGAAATAGACAGGGGCTTAAGCCTGAACCTCTGATATTAAAAAAAAAATGGATATATATTTATTTTTCTATAAGAAATATTTTTTTTTTACTTTATGTTTGTATTGTTTGGGGATCCTTGAGGATACAAAGAAGTAGATTACATTAATTGCATTTGATAGGTAAAGTCCCTCTTATAATTGTGTCCTGCCGCCAAGAGGTGTGTCACACACCATGACCCCTCGACCCCCTCTCTCCTGCCCTCTCTTCGCTCCCTCCATTGCCCTATTTCCTTCCATGTATTAGATCATCTACTGGCTTCATATTAGAATTGAGTACATTGGATTCTTGCTTCTCCATTCTTGTCATGCTTTACTGAAAGAATGTGTCCCACCTCCATCTAGGTTAATACAAAAGATGTAAAGTCTCCATCTATTTTAGTGGCTAACTCATATTCCATGGTGTACATATACCACAGTTTTTTAATCCATTCCTGGATTGGTGGGCATTTAGGTTGTTTCCACAATTTGATGATTGTAAATTGAGTTGCAAGATGTCCTTATGATAAAATATTTTTTTTTTCTTCTGGGTAGATGCCCAGTAATGGGATTGTAGGATGAAATGGGGGATCTAGTTTGAGTTCTTTGAGTGTTCTAATACTTCATTCCAAAAAGATGTATTAGTTTGCAGTCCCACCAGCAATGTAAAAGTGTTTCCTTCTCTCCACATTCACGCTAGCATCTTCAGCTTTGAGATTTTGTGCTGTGGACCATTCTCACTGGGGTTAGGTGATATCTCAGGGTTGTTTTGATTTGAATTTCTCTGATAATTAGGGATGATGAGCATTTTTTCATGTTTGTTAGCCATTCATCTGTCTTCTTTAGAGAAGGTTCTATTCATCTCTCTTGCCCAGCGATGTAAGAGATTGTTAGCTCTTTTTTTGTTGATTAATTTGAGTTCTCTGTAAATCATAGTTATCAAGCTTTTGTCCAATTCATAATATGCAAATATCTTTTCCCAATCATGTGGGCCAGATTTGTAGGTATAATACTTAGTTAAAATAATATTATCTGTAGTATTTTTCCCATTATCATGTTTCATTATTCAAACACATAGGTAATTGTGTAATTGAGAAACTTTAAACATAAATCAAGTTACAACTTTTAAATTTTAGTTTCTAGAGTTCCCTGAAATATCAGCCAATATTAATTATTTTGGAAATGCACATTATTACATGTTCTCTTAACCTATTTTGTATATTAAAATGTATTTGTATATTCAATGGGGTGATTTTTCTTGAAATCTTCACTTACTTAGGTTAATATTCTAAATATCCTTTTATTACTTTTGTATTTTTTCTTGATGATGTTTATTACCCACATAAAAAGATAACTGCACTACTAAGATAACACTTTTTTTTTTCAATTTCAGCCTCTTTAAGTTTCATTAGTAGTTTCTTTGATCCACGCATATTCTCTAACAATTCCAAAATTCACCAAAATTCACTTACTACAAAAAATTATATTGATGTCTTTTGTGTCTTTCTTAAATATTTTTGACTTTATTTAGGAAAACAATATCAGTAAATTATTCTTTCCAGATGTTTATGAAAGGTAATTAAAATAGTAAAAGGGGTATTGAGATAGATTAGTATACCTGGCTTTCAAAAGATTGAATGATATTCTTCTTTTGAGGACATTCACTTCCGTGAGCGGAACTTTTGTTGATATTAATGGGAGTCACTGTTTGGCTTGAAAAGTGTGGAAATTACAGATTGAAAAATTTTGAACTCTAATTCTGGAACACAGGGAGGGAAAATACAAAGGGAAAAATGAGCCAGTAACAAAGAGAAGTTTAAGAAAGTTTGGGGGAAATTATTGAGCTACTTTAGGTAGTTTTTCTTAAAAAGAATCAGAAAATCATGTGGAGATATTTTATAGGTAATGGGAAGTAATTGAAAGTCTACAAACTGATGTATTCCTCTAGGAAAAGCAATATGTAGTAACAATGAGAAAGACATAATATAGTGTACAATTCAACAAAGCCAATGGTAAATTGTATTGAGTACATTGGACTATGCTTAAATCACAAAATCGATAAAGATTTGCTTCTGTAAGGGAAGGCCTTCAGAAGATAACTTTCAGGTTACCAATACAAAATACTATTTTTAACCTACAGTATCCTGAAAATAAAACAATTTTATACATAGTGAAGAAAATATCTTTCAATATGAAAAACATATTTGAAATATTTATGATCCATCATCATGAATAAACATGTATTAAGTATATAATGTGTATACAGCACCGTGCTAGATTCTCAAAAATGTGCCTTTAATTTGGGGTTTTCATGTGATAATTTGCACTTTGCAAATAGAAAATAAAAAGATATAATAGAGCAATAATCATTTCAACTTTTCTACACTAGGTTTTTCCTACTTCATATAATGTTTAAATATATTATTATCTTTTTCTTGCATAATATTGATGGATCCTGAAGCTGTTATCCAGGCTGTTAGTCTTCAAAATGCAATATGCATTCAGCAGATAAAAGAGACGAAAATAAACCATTTGTAAGTGTTAAAAAATTTTGTTTTTTTTTTTTTCATGAGGACCATAAAAGGTTATTCAAACTATGGATTTAGTATGAGCACTCTTAAAATCTCTTTTACAATATCTTACTAGGCAATGACTAAAGTTCTACACATTCAATTATT
This sequence comes from Loris lydekkerianus, assembly GCA_963574355.1. NCBI lineage: Eukaryota > Metazoa > Chordata > Mammalia > Primates > Lorisidae > Loris > Loris lydekkerianus. The sequence goes on from CAUYPK010138366.1 coordinate 3,928, forward strand.
TGGAGGATAAAAAGGATCTACAAATACATCACAGAAAAGATTAAGGGACAGAGTCATGGGAATGAACTAGCTTTTCCCTGCTGATATATACAACACAACAAGGTATGAAATGAAACATACTGTTTCACCACTCAGAGTCTACCCCTCCTCTTACCAGAACATGAGCAGGCATATGTATTTCTTGCATACTTTAAACAGAGCAAACCTATAAAACTAAACTCAATAAAAAAAGAGAAATCAAACTATGAAAGAGATGTGATTAGTCCTATAAATTATCACTATTGACACAGAAACACAGAACAACATTTAGGAACAATGCCTTTTTGTTTATAATTCAGTGACATACTATTTATTTTGGAAGATTTTTTTTTTCCCAAAGAAAAATCTGTTATTACTATTGTACAATATCAGAAGCTTATTGTCATTCAGGAGTAACAGAAATTAAACATAAAAGTAGGCAACATCAGTAGCTGATTGAATGAGTTGTCATATATCCCAATTTTCTCTCGTTATTGGTTGCAAAGGAATGTAAATATTCATTTACCCCACGGGTAGTTCACAACTGTAGATTTCATTATATTTGTGATCAGACCATTTAGTTATTATTTTGTTGAATACACAGTCTTGAACATGAATCATGCTAGACACCCATTGAATCCCAAGTTATTCTTTTTAATTTAACCAGTCATAAGTGGGCATGGTTAATGTATTCATTTGTCTTACAGTTTTATTTCATTTAAACTCTGCAGAGCTTATTGTTTTTACCCTTCTTATAAAATATACTAGTCTTGGCTTAGTGCCTGTAGCACCGGGTGTATGGGGTGGCAGGTTTGAACCCAGCCTGGGCCAGTTAAACAACAATGACAACTGTAACAAGAAAATAGCCAGGCGTTGTGGCTGGTGCCTGCAGTCCCAGCTACTTGGGAGGCTGAGGCAAGAGAATTATTTAAGCTCAAGACTTTGAGGTTGCTGTGAGCTGTGATGCCACAATACTCTACCCAGGGTGACACAGTGGGACTCTGTCTCAAAAAAACAAACAAACAAACATAAAACCTAGTCTCTGATGCAAACTTTTTGTGGAGGTATAATATGTTCCTTTAATATAATGGGCCAGGCATGGTGCTTCATGCCTATTATTTGATCACTTTGGGAAGATGAGATGCTGAGGTGGGAGGATTGGTGGGTCCAGGAGTTCAAGACCAGCCTGAGCAAAAGAGTGAGACTCTGTCTCTACAAAAGAAAACAAAAAACAACAACAACAACAAAAAAAAAAAAAAAAAGGAGAAATGAGTCAAGTATGGTGGTGCGTGCCCATAGTCCCAGTTACTTAGGAGGCTGAGGTAGATAGATGGAGTACTTGAACTCAGGAGTGTAAGGTTGCAGTGAGCTACGATGACACCACTGAGCAACGTAGTGGAACCCTGTCTGAAAACAAAACAAAAAACAAAGAAGGGCATAAAGTTCTTTTCAGGTAATCACGTATCACTTCAGTACCATTAGGTAGTTGGAAGAGGTTATGTCGTACCCAGCAAAAGGACCCCTAAAGGCCCCTAACAGTCTCAGCCTCAGTCCCTACACATCTCAAACCCATCCCCTCGGGTTAATTCTTCAAGCAGGTTTCGGTGTAGAACAAGGAAGTTCCCTGAGTTCCCAAGAACTCCTAGCAACAGGGGAAACAATGGGAAAAACTTACCCCCATAGAACAGGGAAGTTCTCCCAGTTCCCCCAACCCCCTAGCAATGGCTAAACAATAGTGACCTACGCAAAGTTCCCAAGGTACTGCATCCCCCTAGTTGCCCCATGGCAACTCTCCATGCCAACCACCATGTAGTACACCACGTGGTCCAACTCCACCCCAGGCAACTGACACATTTTGCTTTTGTTTCTGCTTGCTTGCATGACAACAAAAATGGAATAAAAATCAACCTGCCCCTCACTTCGGGGCCACTGGCCCTTTGGGTGGCAGCCTGCCTGTGCAGGTATAATAAATCACCATCTGATTTATACCTAAAGTGGGGTCCTAGTCTTTCTTACAGGCGGCATGAGTACAACAGTTACAGTTTAAATTCAGCCATTAATAATTTAAGAAGATAATAATTAAATATTCCTTTATCAGCTATGCTACTGTGATAAAAAATATTATAGCTTCTATCACATTATCACATGCCATTACATGTTCAAAAACAGATGCAGCACATAACCACAGTGGCCCTGTAAATACTGAATGTAGTTTCACGGGTTTGGGCATGACTGAAAACAATCCATAATGCTAGGTCAGTCCTTCTTTTCACCAATCATCCACTTACTCTAACAGTGTCATCTGTAGATGTGCTGACAGTGTATTGTCACCTCTGAATATGTCTCAAAATGCTTACACATAAGTGTTTTTTCAACACAATTTCCCATTCTAAAGAAAGAGTGGAAATATTTGTGGATAGCTCAAGGAGGCATGTCTTTATTTATGGTTCTTGCTTCCAAGGAATGTATCGAGATCACAACTACCTACTTAGGAACTTATCCTCTCAGACAATTTACACACACCCAGGCCGGGAAGCCCTGAAGTCTTTTCAATCAGATTAGCTTCTGCCTTGGTGCACATTTTATTTTAAGACTCTTTTCTGTAGCAAAGTTTTAGTGTGCCTGTCTGTAGGTTCACAGATAAAAGTGACAACATACAAATGTAGCTTTTTCTTATCATAAGACTAGAAAAAAATATAGGTATACATAAAAAGCCATCAGATTTTAGAAGTCTTCTAGTTACTGAAAGAACATAGATTAGTTTGGAAAGCAAGCTACAAAAGAAAACAAACAAACAAAAAAAACAACCAAAAAAAAAAAAAAAAGGAGAAATTAGTCAAGTGTGGTGATGAGTGCCTATAGTCCCAGTTACTCAGGAGGCCGAGGCCGATAGATGGAGTACTTGCCAACCAGCAACCAGCGTAGGTAATAATTGGTGTTTTGCTGTTTCTCATTTTTGCAAGTCTCTGTAATAGGTCTTATGCAGTACATTAATTTATGCAGGAGGGGGAAATACAGAGCAAAAACTTTAAAAATTTAGGACATAAATTTTGCTCAATGTTTGCAGAAGAAACTGTACTTGAACCCTAAGCAGACATTGAATTAATCTATTGTCCTGAAGTCCATCCAGTATTGTTAAAGATGGAGCACGCCAAGGAGGGGGCTTTAAATAGGCATGTGAAAGTTGGAAGGACAGAATGGTGGAGTGGGGTGGGGGTGGGGGTTGATTCCAGGCCATAGCAAAGGCTTACAATCAACAGGAAATAAGGGAATCTAGAACACAGCTTCCTCATGGACAGAAATGAAAGCTACGCGTAAGTAGATGAGAGAGGTTATTGGAAACAGGACCCACACTTGAAAGAGATATTAAAGAGCTTGCATTTGAAAATAATGGGATTATAGTGACTTTTTTATTGCTTCAGTTTCATTGAGGATACAAAGAATTAGGTTACATTATTTGCATTTGTTAAAGACCCTCCTATAATGGTGTTCTGCCCCCGAGAGGTGCGCCACACAGCATGACCGCCCATCCCCTACTTCCTCCTGACTCTCCCCTCCCTCATTCTCCTGTCCTCCACCTTGAATTGATTTGAGTTTTTCTCTTATGTGGGCGTGTATTAGATCATCTACTGGCTTCATATTAGAATTGAATACATTGGATTTTTGCTTCTCCATTCTTGTGATACTTTACTGAGAAGAATATGTTCCAACTCTATCCAGGTTAATACAAAAGATGTAAAGTCTCCCTCTTTTTTAGTGGCTGAATAGTATTTCATGGTGTACATAGACCACAGCTTGTTAATCCATTCTGGGGGTGGTAGGCATTTAGGTTGTTTTCACGTTTTGGTGATTGTAAATTGAGCTATGATAAACAGTCTAGTGCAAATGTCCTTATGATAAAAATATTTTTTTTCTTCACGGTAGATGCCTAGTAATGGGATTGTAAGATCAAATGGGAGGTCTGATTTGAGTTCTTTGAGGATTCTCCATACTTCCTTCCAAAAAGGTGTATTAGTTTGCAGTCCCACCACAGTGTAAAAGGGTTCCCTCCTCTCCTCATCCACGCCAGCATCTGCAGCTTTGAGAGTTTGTGATGTGGGCCATTCTCATTGGGGTTAGGTGATATCTCAGGGTAGTTTGATTTGCATTTCTCTCAATGATTAGGGATGGTGACCTTTTTTTCTTATGTTTGTTAGCCAGGTCTGTCTTTCTTTCTTTCTTTCTTTCTTTCTTTCTTTCTTTCTTTCTTTCTTTCTTTCTTTCTTTCTTTCTTTCTTTCTTTCCTTCTTTATTTTTTTGAGACAGAGTCTCACTATGTCGCCCTTGGTAGAGTGCTGTGAAGTCACAGCTCACAGCAACTTTAAACTATTGGACTTAAGCAATTCTCTTGCCTCAGCACCCCAGGTAACTGGGACTACAGCTGCCAGCCACAACACCCGGCTATGTTGTTGTTGTTGTTGTTGTTGTTATAGTCATTATTGTTGTTTGGACGGCCCCAGGCCAGGTTTGGATCCCCCAGTATCTGTGTGCACTCTAGCCACTTAGCTACAGGCACCAAGCCTGCCAGTCTTATTTAGAGGTTCTGTTCATGTCTCTTGTCCACTGATATATGGGATTATTTGGTCTTTTTTTGCTGATTAATCTGAATTCTCTGTAGATCCTAGTTATCAAGATTGAGTCTGATTCATAATATGCAAATATTAATATCTTTTCCCATTCTGAAGGTTGTCTAATTGCTTTGGTTGTTATTTTCTTAGCTGTACAGAGGTTTTTCAGTTTAAGTCCCATTTTTAAAATTTTTATTGTTATTGCAATTGCCACAGAATTCTTCTTCATAAAATCTTTCCCCAGGTCACTACCTTCAAGTGTTTTTCCCACACTTTCTTCAAGGATTTTTATTGTTTCATGCCTTAGGTATAAAACTTTCTTCAAGGATTTTTATTGTTTCATGCCTTAGGTATAAATATTTTATTCATCTTGAATCAATTTTTGGAAGTGGTAATAAATACGGCTCTAGTGTCAGTATTTTATGTAGTTACCCAGTTCTCCCAACACAATTAATTGAATAGGGATTCTTTTCCCCTGTGTATGTTCTTGTTTGGTTGATCAAATATCAGGTAGCTACAAGATGTTAGTTTCATTTTATGGTTTTCTATTTGGTTTGAAATGTCAATGTCTCTATTTTTGTGCCAATACCATGCTGTTTTGATCACTATGGCCTTGTAGCATAGCCAAAAGTCTGGTAAGGAGATACTTCCAGTTTTGTTTTTATTACTGAGAATTGCCTTGGCTATATGTTTTTTTTTTTTTTTTTTTTTTTTTTTTGTGGTTTCATAAAAATTTTATAATTATTTTTTTAAAATATATAAAATATGGTTGTGGTATTTAAATGGGGATTGCATTGAATCTGTAGATTCCTTTGGGAACTTTAGACATTTTGACAATGTTGATTCTGCCCAGCCATGAGCCCAATATGTTCTTCCATTTGTTAATATCTTCTATTTCTTTTCTTAGTGTCTAATAATATTCTTTGTGAAGTCTTTCACTTCTTTTGTTAGGATTCCTAGGTATTTCATTTTCTTTGAGGCTACTGAGAAGGGAATTGTATCCTTGATTAGCTTCTCGTCTTGGCTGTTGTTGGCATATACAAAGGCTACTGATTTGTGGATGTTGATTTTATGTTCTGATATATTGAAAGACACACTTTCAGGAGTCTTGTGGTTAAGTCTTTGGGGTTCTCTAAGTATAAGATAATATCATAACGAGCAAGAGTTTGACCTCCTGTGCCCCGATTTGAATGCCCTTCATTTCCTTCTCTTGCCTGACTGTATTGGCTAGAACTTCCAGTACTATGTTGAATAGTAGTGGTGATAGAGGACAACTTTGTCTGGTTTCAGTTCTAAGTGGAAAAACTTTCAGTTTTACTCACTCTGTATAATATTAGCTGTGGATTTGTCATAGATGGTTTCAACCAGTTTAGGAAATGTGTCACCTTTACCTATATTCTTCAGTGTTCTAATTAGAAAGGGATGCTGAATTTTATGAAATGCCTTTTCTACATTTATTGAGAGGGTCATATTGTCTTTGTTGTTGTTGCTGTTAATATGATGAATTATGTTTATTTACTTGCATATGACAAGCCAGTCTTACATCCTTCGGATGAAACCTACTCGATCATGATTTTTTATTTATGAATGATTTTTTTTAAATGTTCAGCTATAATTTTTTGGCTAGGATTTTATTGAGAATTTTGACATCTATATTCATTAGTGAAATTGGTCTGGAGTCTTCTTTTTAGTTGGGTCTTTTCCTGGTTTTGGTATCAGAGTGATGTTTGCTTCATACAATGTGTTGGGGGAAGATTCTTTCCTTCTCAATTTTTTGTAATAATTTCTGCAGCATGTGTATAAGCTCTTCTTTAAAGGTTTGGTATGAAGCTATCTGGAGCAGGGCATTTTTTTAATTGGGAGATTATTATTTCTTCAATCTCAGTTCTTTAAATTGGTCTGTTTAGGAGATCTATTTGTTCTTGGTTATGTATAGGGAGAGGATGTGATTCCAGGCATTGATCCATTTCATCCACATTGTTAAATTTCTGGGCTTAGAGTTTCTTGTAGTACTCAGAGATTCTTATACATCAAGTGTTTCTACAACCTACTGTCTTAGAAAATGTTTTCTAAACACCACCTTGCATTTAACTGAACTAATGCTGTGGTTATTAATTAACTATGCTATCTCTTTATCTGTCTTCTAAGGAAAAGGAAAATCCTATATTTTCCGAAGTGTTCAACATAATACCAATATAAAAACAAAGTAGCAATTGAACAAAAGTAGGAAGTGCACATTGTCTTTAAAACCTTGTAGATTACTTTATTATGTAAGATTTAGAAGGTTCATTTTCATGAATTGATTGCCACCTATTCTTCTGTTTATGTGTAGGGTAAACAAATGTCTACACAATTGTCCAAGAATTTTCTATTAGAATATAGAGTATTTTCCTACTTAATAAGTAACTCTGCTAGATTCAAAACACAAAACAAATGAACTCATAATGAAAAAAATGACTTAAAACAGCAGTATCTAAGAAGAATCATCTATTTGGGATGGGTCCTGCTAATCTGTTGCCCATACTTATAGCATGTATAGATAGATACATTCTATAAATATGTAATACAGATAAGTATATAAAAAATATGTACAAACATATATCTCACCGAAACTATCACAGAGTATGTATAATACATAACTTGCTTTTTCTAAGTATATACATATCTTTGATATATAATTCATATGAACAAATATTCTCTTAATGTTTTCAGAGCAACATCAAAAATTATTATATTTAGATTTTTTTTTCTTTTTTTATTATTAAATCATAGCTGTGTACATTAGTGCAATTGCCTGTACCCATTCTAAGATGCACCATAGATGTGGCCCCACCCATTGATTTTATATGCTTTAAACTACATAATTTTAACTGGTTTTAATATCTGCCTACCTAGTCTAAGTGTTTTCCAAATTTCACACTGGATCCTCAGAGTGACAAATAAAAAGTCACTGCACCTTTGGGAGAGAATTTTTATCTTATCTTTAAACTTGAGTGCTGATAAATGTCTATTTCACATAAACAAGTCTTGAGAGATTAAGGATACTATAAATACCATTAATAGCTACCTTACATCACCTTATATTTTATAGAAAAATAGTTACAATCGCTATTTAAAAATATCTCTGAAGTACATGTTATTAGTACCAAAACTGCATGAATTTGAGATTGAAGCAGATTTAGTTGAAATCACCAGTGTCACCACCTCATTTTGCTATCTCTGATAAGTTTGCTATTATCTCAGATCTCTAGTTTTTCCTTTCTCTAAAAACAGATAACACCAATTCCCTATAGTCAATACAGTAAAGTAAATAAAAAATGCACATGTGAATTGCTTAGATTTTGTTAGCTCACAGTAAATACTCAGTAAATGTTATCTTCTGTTTTGATCTGTCTTCTTTTCAGATGAGAACAGGGCTGCATGAAGAGATGAAATCGCATATCCACATTTGCTTGGCAGTAGTAAAAGCAGATTTGGGCATTGAATCCAAGTATTTCATGCCCAGTACCAGTTTTACATATTGCCCTCCTGATGTTGGGTGCTCTCTACTGACGAGAAATAGGAAAAAAAAAATGACAAACCCAATTCTGGCTCTCAGCTCAGAATTCCTGAATGAAGGGAGACCTCGATACTGTCTTTGTGTCTGGCACTATAGTCAAAGAATATAAAGGGAAGTGGCTAAAAGCTTTAGTGTTATATATGTTCAAGTAAAAGAAGAGATTAATAGAAGCTGCTTTAATGCTCCTTTCAAAGACATTATCCTCAAAAATTCGCAAAGGTAGGATAGATTTTACATACCCAATGTCAAACCAACTCTGCACAATTTTATTAATAATACACCTTTTTAAGTAATTAGGGAATGTTACAATGTAGTAGCATGGCTTTAAAAAGTTATTTTCTATATGGACTATGTAACTAAATTAGAATAAATATTAAACATAAATTTAATATGAGTTAATTATATATGAAATGTAGAGAAACAATTTTTAATGCTCTAGTTAAATGGATTAAGAGTTTTCACTAAATTTGCCTCTGAATGTTTTTCTTTCTTTCAGCAGGTGTTAACTGGCCTTACTAGTTTAAAAGCAAAAATTACCTAAAAATAAAGACTTCATGTTTTTCAATTTTGATGGTCAATCTACAATAGACTAGTAGATAAATAATCTTACATAACCTTCAGGCTGTCTGAAACCTAAAAATAGGTTGTTTCAAAAGTTTTGTCCGTTTTAATGTCATGTGTTTTTGTAGCTCCATATCTCATTAAATATTTATTCTACTGTGTTGTGGTATATACTGATCAATGGAGAATTTTGTACTCTATACATTGGTGCTGTTAATTTTTTTCTACTTTTAATTTTTTTATTCTTTTCAGCCTATTACTATATGATGTCATTAAGCAATTTTCAGCCAATTTTTCTCTATGAATTCAAATTGAACCAAAGTGCTGCTGAAACAGCCCAAAAAGTTAACCAAGCATTTGGCAATAATAGTGTTAATGAATGCACTGTTCAACGTTGGTTTGCAAAATTTTGTTCCAGAAATTTTAGCCTCGAAGATGAGCCCCGAAGTGGTCGATCTAGAGTAATCCAGGACGAGGATTTGAGGACACTGGTGGAGACTGACCCATCACAAACGGTGCATGGGATGGTGGAAGAACTGGGTGTCAGCTCCCATGTGGTTTTTGGTGGTTCAAAACGTATTGGAAGGGTCAAAAAGCTCAAAAAGTGGGTGTCCCACGATTTAAACAATCAGCAGAAATTGTCACATTTCGAGGTTTGTTCTTCATTGCTTTTGCACAACCAAAACGATCCTTTTTTGGATTGGATCATCATGTGTGATGAAAACTGGATTCTCTACGACAATAGGAAACATTCAGGACAGTGGTTGGACACCGATAAGCCACCCAGGCACTTCCCAAAGGCAAAACCCCACCAGAAAAAGATCATGGTTACTGTATGGCAGTCAGCGGCTGGTGTGATTCACTATAACTTTCTGCAACCAGGCCAAACCATCACAGAAGAGTCCTATTGTGAAGAAATCAATGAAATGTACCCAAAATTGCATCAGCAGCAGCCAGCACTGGTCAACAGAAGAGGTCCGATCCTGCTCCACGACAGCACCCGGCTGCACGTTTCACAAATCACCGTCCGAAAATTAAAGGAATTGAGCATCGAAGTTCTGCCCCACCCATCATACTCTCCAGACCTCTCACCAACTGACTACCATCTTTTCAAGCACTTGGATAACTTTCTCACCGGTAGAACCTTTGCCAATCAGGACCTAGCAAAAACAGCCTTTGTTGATTTCATCGAATCCCGAGCACCCAATTTTTATGCCGACAGAATAAATTGACTTGTGTTACGTTGGCAAAAGTGCACTGATTCAAATGGCGCTTATTTTGATTAAATTGAATAAATATTCACTAAGATATTACAGTTTAAAGGAGACTCATAAAAACGGACAAAACTTTTGAAATGACCTAATATAAAGGCTAAAATGGGGATATAAACCCCTCAAAAGATATTACTAACTTTATATGTTTATGTCAGATTAATTATAAAATGCATTTGTCTTGTCTTTCTTGAAAAATCCTATCATGAAAATTACTTGAAACCTCCCTAACTATATCCATTTTTTGATTTATTAAATCTAGAAATAACAAAGAAATCAGGAGGAAAGGCTGAGAGTTCATCGTAGGGAAAGCAAGGTAAGGTACAGAAATACTGTAGAATCATCACTGGCTCTGAAGCTGGAAATAGCCAGAAGTGATTTAATCAGGGGAGCCAGAATCATGCTGATTACTCAACAAGGTAACGACTTATAAAACAGATTCCAACCCATTACTTCACTGAAGAAGACATCTTTGCCCAGAATGTTCATGTTCTTCTATTTCCATAACCTTTTAGATTATCAGGACTATAGTGAAACAAATTCATAATCATAATCTGTCAGTGGTATTTGAATATGGCACCAGAGTGAAGGGATATAGGCGGCTGTGAACAAAGAGTAGCAAATGGAACTGAGGTGTGGATGGGTCAATCTTCAGATTCACCTGGGGAGACAATATGTTTACCGCATTCTGGCCCCAGTCCTAGTACTTGGTGGAAATCCAGGGGCAAGAAAACATATAGTCTTGAAAAATAATATACCCTACGAAGCACGTGAAGTTTGAAAAAAAGATCCCTAGCTGTTTCTAGAATGAGTTTTGAGAACTATTTGGTTTAGCAGGTATTTCTTCCAGGCCCTGGGACTGAAAGAATTTCCCTACGGTGCAAGATAATATTCCTTTCTAGCACAGGAATATACTCCTACCTTCCCACCTTATGTGGGAAGTTTTAACTAAACTTGATAAACTTAAATCACTTATCTAGGAATGGAGAAAGTTGGAATCGTACAGTTTTATTATAATATATTGGCACATTATTTATAGCTATTGAACATTAAGCATAAATTTTATTTCAGGCACTGTATTAGTTCCCTTTCATTGATTATCCCTTCTCCCCATTTTATAGATGAAGGTCCAGTTATATATGCTCCTTAACTTGGTCACTGTTATGGTGATAAGAATGATCATAACTAGCATTTAGACCTTTTCTCTGCTTAAAATTTTAAATCCATATAACTCACTTTTCCTTAGTAGGAATAGGTTGTCCATGAAACAACCTATGTAATATTTCACAGAGCACTATATTGTACCTGACAAGTAAATACTCCCCGATTATATACATGTTCTATGGACTTCAGCACCTATGTATTTTTTTCATATAACAAGAGTTGATATTTTGGTTATATTTTAATTCTGATGATAAAGCTTACTTGAAATCTAGTGGTTCTTACTTCTTCATTACATTATAAGGTGTTTGGGTCACTCTGTTTATGAGCAGAATTGAAGACACACCTCACCAGGGTTAACCATGGTTAAAGCAATATAGGCAAGATATTTACAACTAGACACAATAGGATTAGGGAGGGACTTGAAAAACAAATTACTAGGAGACCACTTGAGAGTATATTTTTGGTCTTCATCTTAGAGATCTCAAAGTGTGTCCTTCCAAGTAAACATTCCTATCACTTTCTGAAAGCAGAAGATAAACAGCCACGGGGAATCTAATTCTTACACAGCATTCTGAATAACTTCAAAAGACAATTTGGACATGTTTTCTCCCCCACACTGAATAAGCTATACACACCATTATTCTCTGGAAGACTGTTCATATTTACATAGTTCAACCTTCTATCTTGTGAGATGGTATGAATGTCATCAGGGAATCAGTTGGAAGCAAATGCATTTTCTTGGACCTACAAGGTGGTTTACTTCCACTCTCATGTACAATAAGCCCTTGATCTCTAGCAAGAATAGAGTATATAAAAACATCTGTACTGTCAATGGGCTAAGTGAATTTCCATCATGAAGGCTGTGTTATGGTTTGTAATTAAATCCAGTGTTGGAAGGACCCTGACCATATCAGAATTCTCTCTGGAATGGATTCTGAAGTTCATGAGAAGGACTGCAGTCTGCATTGTCTCTGACAACCCTGTCATGACTGCATATGTTCTTTCTTATGACATTTGAATGCAGCACAATATCAATTTCACATAATTTAAATGAGAACCATGTTCTATCACATTTGTGCATATGCTGTAAAATCAAGATTCATGAGAGCTCAAGGAGAATCAGACTACGAATGTGTTATAAGTGAAATTGCTGAAAACCATAAAACTAAGGAAGTCGTATTGTGACAAACTGGAACTCCCATCACAAATATAAATCTGAAAAGTATATGCTATAGCATAAGACATTATAATGAGTAAATAAAAAATTATTCATTTAATGGATTTTCTTAGCATTCGAAAGAAAAACATTATTTCAAAAATATTTTTCCAAGAATGACTGCTAAATATCAGAATGCTTCTGATGACTTATTGCAGAGATATATTTAGTTTCAAAGATGAAACTTGTATGGACTTTACTTAATATTCCTATGTAATTGATCTCTACTAAAATAGACTTTTCTCAGAAGAGATTTGCCTCCAGGTATAACTTTCTGAATTCATGCAGCCAAAAATAAAGGTCTCAGTTCTTAAATTCACTAGGAGAAATTAAGATGCTGACTGTCTTTGATTTTGTTAAATTTTTACATTTGCTTTATTACCTCTGCCAGAATTATACATTTTTATATGAATAGCTGCTTGTGATATTTCTACTAAAAAGAATCTCTTTAAAAAAAAAAATTTAGATTAATATGAGAGTACAAATAATTTGGTGACATTGTTTGCATTTGTTAGGTGAAGTTGAGCCCTTCACCCCGGGGTGTGCTGTGTACAAATCCTTACAATGTAACCATTTGGTGAGGAACAACCAATTCCCTTTCCTTCTCTCATCCCTCCCCTCCTTCTTCCCTCTCTCCCCCACTTAATTTTAATTGAGTTTTTCTCTCTTGTGGGCAGGTAGTTGTTTATCTATTAGTTTCATATTAGTAAGGAGTATATCGAGTACTGCTTCTGCATTCTCATGATACAACAACAGAATATCTTTGTTACTAACTGAAGTATATTTTTAAGTATGCTATGTGGAATATACTTTCTTCTAGGGTATGCATTTTGAATATACTATACTAGTTTTATATGGGTTACATTTTTGTTCTTTACTTTCCTTTTTATGTCTAAACCTATCTTAATTTAGACAGTTAATGACCTCAATAATAATTATTACCAAACTATACTTGTTTTATTAGGGCTAGTTCTGAATGAACTCTTTGTGAAATTCTAAATCATATAATTTGATTCCTTTGTGTGTGTATATAACCACACGTATGAGCTTCCGTTTAGAATAAATCAGCATATGTAAGTAAAACATTAAACATTGTAATTATATTCTCCATTGAAATTATTTCAAGCCAGTGTGCATTGTCATATTTAAAATCAATTTCCATTAAAAAGTCACTGGTGGCATATACTGAGTATGATAATAGCCTTTGAATTTTTAGCTGTTCATTGTAAAACAGTATGACTGCTAACTATAAAACCTTGATGATCTTTTCTTGTCAATATGCTTTAATTATCTAAAATCTGTCTGCCTCTCATTTTGCCCTTGTTTTACTTCCACCACCTTCCTTATACACGGTTGCCATGTTGAAGTCTCTCACCTTCAGTCTTGCCTTGTACCCTAACACCTCCAAACTCATCACCCGATAAACTGTCCCCATGAGATAATCTAATGTGATGGTTCTTCATTTATTTTTAAGATGTCTTTTGTGGCCTAACATATGATCTATCCTTGACAATGATCCATGAGCTGGGGAGAATAATATGTATTCTGAAGCATTGGCTGAAATGTTCTTTAGATCCCTATTAGGTCCATTTGGTTGATAGTGCAGGTTATGTCTAATGTTTCTCTGTTGATTTTTCTTTCTGGATAATCTGTCCAAAGCTGAAATTCATGTGTTGAAGTCTCCAATATTATTGTATTGGGTGCTATCTCTTTTATTAACTCTGGTAATATTTGCTTTGTATATCTGTGTGCTCCAATGTTGGGTGCATATATATTTAGAATTGTTATACCCTCTTGCTGAATTGACTCCATTATTATATACGTATGATGTACTTCTTTGCCTATTTTTTCAGTTTTCTCTTTAAATCTACTTTAAATCTACTGTCTGATAGAACAGCAACTCCTCCTTTTTTTATGGTTTCCATTTGCATGCCATTTCTTTTTCCAACCTTTTATTTTCAATCTATGTGCATGTTTATAGGTGAAGTGTGTTTTTCATAGACAACATATATTTGGTTCATTTTTCTTTTTTTCCTTTTTTTAATTTTTTTATTTTTTATCCATTCAGCCACTCTGTCCTTTGATTGGAGAGTTTAGTTCCTTCACATTCAGTGTTATCATTAATAGGGAAGGACTCACTACTACCATGTTGTTATTTGATGTCTGGTTCTTTTGTGAGCCTCTATTTCTTTCTTCTTTTTTGTCATCCTTTGGTAAAAGTGCTTTTTTCTGGTGGTGTGTTTTAAATTCTTACATTTTATTTTTTGTGTATCCACTGTAGGTTTTTGATTTGAGGTTATCATGATGCTTGCAAAAAAAAAAAAAACCATTATACAACCAATTATTTCAAACATAACAACTCTGCTTACAAACCAATAGGCAAAGAAAAATTCTACACTTTAACTTCATTTACCTCCACTTTCTGTTTCCATTCATAGCTTTTTTACAGTCTTTTAAAAGTTGTTATTTTGACAGTTTGTATTTTAGTCTTCCTACTCAAGAAGTAACTGAATTTATATACAATTACTGCATAGGGCATTCCATATTTGTGTTTTTATTGTTATCAGTGAGTTGTATACCTTTTAATGATTTCTTTTGCTTATTATCATCCCTTCCCTTTAGATTGAAGAACTTCTTTGTAGTATTTCTTTTAGGAAAGGTCTGGTGTTTTCGATTGTCTTGGAAAGTCTTTCTTTACTTCTCCTTTATGACTGAAGGATATTTTTGCAGGTTATAATAGTATACGGTTAAGGTTTTTGCCTTTCAGCACATTGAATATATCATGCCACTCTCTCCTGGCCTCTTATGCTACCATTGAGAAGTCTACTGCCACATATATTGGAGCTTTTTGATTTGTTATGTTTTTTTCTTGCTTCCCTTAGGAATCTTGTTAAATCCATGCCGTTGGGAAGCTTTATTATTAAATACCTTGAAATAACCTTACTGGGTTAGATCTGCTTTGTTTTCTATAACCTCCTTGTACCTGAGTATTGGTATCTTTCTCTAGGTTTGGAAAGTTATCTATTGTATCTTTAATAAACTTTGTATGCCAATCTCTCTCTCTATATATATATCCTATGGCCAGCAGAGCCACAGGAATTGCAGAAGGAATGCAGCCTATGGTATCCTCATATTAATCTGAAATAACAAACAATAGCAACAAAATATTCTTACCTTTCTCAATTCTCATCCTCTTATTGTTGTGTGAGTTTTCTGTATGTGGGGGGCGTTGTAAGTTGCCTCGTGTACATTCTAGTGGGACATAGATATGCTTACATAGTTATAAGTTAGGTCTTTTTAGACCATTTGTTCACAGATGAAGGTCTCCAGATTTCTTGGGGGGGGGGGGGAAATCATGATTCTTTACTATATGTTATTAAGTTAAAGTGGTAAAGAAACTTATATTCATGTAGAATATAGGTTCATGTGGAAGTTAAAGTTCCACAGCACACTTAAATTATGTTGATTAAAAAAGAGCAAAAAGAATATATGTGCTGTGCTTTGAACTTGTTTCAAAAATTTAATTAATGATCTTTAAAATTTTTTGCAGTACACCAAAAATCCTCTCATGGCACACCAGTTGAAAATCACTGCCATTTTATCATCACATTCTTGGAAGAGTTTTGTATTCATACTAGTATTTATGCCAAAGATAATTATGACAGAAAAAAGTAAACATTAAATATTTCAATTAGAATTCAATTTACTCTCAGGATGATAGACATAAATTGATGTTCTGTTTATCAAACTGGCAAAAATTCTGCAGTTTTCTTATTTCTTTTTGTGTGGACTTAGTAAATAAGAAAAAGCTGATTTAACATGTTTTAACAATAAAGTTTTAAGCAAATGTTATGATCTTAATCAATGACAGATAGCCTAATTAAAATGGTAAGTACAATATTTAGCATATGCTTATTTCATTGATTTTTTTTGTATATACATATGTTCCTATAATGTTTGCTGGATACTTTGCTAGTTTCAGGCATTCTGGATATTTAGCAACTTTCCTTTCTCCCCTTTCCTAATCAGCGTTCTTATTTCAGTTGTAAACCCGATCGTGGGTAGATATGAAGACAGAAATCTACACACATGGTGTGTAGATCAAAGTAATTTATGTTGAGATATTGAATCCTCTTCTATCCATGGGAATGCATTGGAAGAAGGTAAATAAATTAAATTTAATAAAGCTGATAAATATATCTAGGAGAAAATTTTTCATGGAAATTATCTGATCTACCTTATTATCTTTAGTCCCTTCACCAGATCCTTGAGATAAATATGGGCAAATAATGGGGCATTAGGCTTCTGAACAGTTTCTCAGATCACTACTTTACTTATTTAAAATTTAAATTTCAACATTTAATTGAACTTTCACCTAAATCTCAGGGAATCATGTTGAGGAATGTGAATTCCTTTAGCAAAAGAATTTTAAAAGCCAAATTTAGTAATGCATACCTGTAGTGTCATCTATTACAGAGGCTAAAGTGGGAGGATTCCTTGAGTGCAGAGATATGAGGGCAACCTGGGCAGCATAGCAAGACCCCATGTCTAAAAAAATTAATTTAAAAAGGCAAAGCTTATTTTACTTTTAACACTGTGCAATATTTATTTCTCAGGAAGGGTTTGTCATTAGAAGGTGCACAGGATATCACTTTATTTTTTTTCCCCCTCTGAAATCAAATGTTTTTAGAGACCATGACCCATCAGTACAAACTGATCTTTCCTTCTTTAGTGCTCTCACCAGACAATGACAATCATTGAAAGTGATGAATAGCAGATGCATTTGAACCTATAATTCCATATGTTTTAGCAGAATGACATTTGCTCTCTCATTGACTTGGCTTGTAAAATCCCAATGTTCATTCAGCAAGAGCAAACTTTCATACTAGAATGACTTATCTGTGGTTCCAGGTTAGCACCTCCAAATACAACAACAAAGGTTGTCTGCAGCTGACAACCTTTAAATCAGACACCAAAGGCAAATTATAAGAGAGCTGAAACTCATGTTATATTAAAATTCGAGATACGCACTTACCTTGGAGTTATATTATGCATTTGCTTTTCAGAGGATTGTGTTTCTCCTGAATTTCTAGGACCAGATGCTGCTGTTAACACAGCTGGGAAACACATTTTGCTTTGTTTTGGTGTCAGATGAGAGGATGCTGTCAACTCTGGCATAGTGCATCTTGATGTCTGTCTAGTTGCTAGGGGCACTAGGAAGGTAGATAGGGGTTAATCACAGAATGGAATGTAGTATTTCAGGTTATTGGCTTGCCCAAGAATTTACATTACTGTGTGCTGTGTTATTGAGAGAATACACAATCCTCAGCAATTTTCAGTGGGTACTGGGTGATGTATCTTTCATCTGCCATTGCTAGTGTATTGCTTGGAGCAGTTTTTGAATGTCAGTCATTTGAATTGATGGCCGAATGGGATGCAACTATTGACTGTTTATCTATTTTCTTTCTGTACCTTGGGACTAAATGTGCTATTTGCTTGTCTGTGTGAAACAATATGGTATATTGAAAAAAATATACATTGGCGAGCAGGATCCTAGAGTGTTAGTTTTAATTTTGTAAGACCTTGAGTGGTCTAGTCTCAGTCTTAGTTCCTTGAATTACAAAAGAAGAAAGCTGACATAATAATCTCCAAGACCCTTTGATTTCTATGTATCTATGATTTTCTTTGCCTTTGACCTGAAGACAAAATTAACTCACAGCTTACGTATTTTTGAACAGAAAACTCCATATTGAAATGCTTTCCATCCTATCACACCCCCACACAAAAGCATTCTCTTTGATCTTTCTAATTTGACATTTTAAGTTTAAATGTGATTTTTCAATTCCACAGAATATTTAGTGTGGATTTTTAAAATTTTCTCATAGCAGGGTCTAAACTGTACACGTAGTAAATGATAGTCTATCATGATGTTATTGTTGTTATTAAATGTTAAATGAATTGCCTGAAGTTGCCTAGTGAATATCAGAAATAGAACCCAATTTTAAACTCATGTCATTTGTTCTCAATATTCAAAGTTTATCAGTTCACTCTTTCTGTAAACTTAAGGGTTGATAAAGTGTCATTACTCTTTCTGGAAATTGGCAGACTAATTCGCACTACCACTGCTGATATGAGATGTGCCTGATAAATAGATAGAGACAATAAGCAGAAAGATGGATAAATGCAAACTGCAAAATGAAGTATTAGGGGAAATTATGAGCTAGACATATTACATTACTAGACACATAAGCTATCCTCACCTTCTAGCAAAATAATGGAATTTTTAAGTAAGAATTAAAACTCCATAAGCTCAAGACCAGCCTGAGCAAGAGCAAGACACCATCTCTACTGAGAATAGAAAAACTAGCCAGGCATAGTGGTGGATGCGTGTAATCCCAATTACTTGGGAGGCTGAGGCAAGAGGATTGTTCAAGCCCAAGAGTGTGAGATTGCTGTATCCAGGACAACAGAGTGAGATGCTGCCTTAAAAAAACAAAACAACAAAAAACATGAAACAGTACAAACAAACAACAACAACAACAAAACTTTCAGAAGCCATTTTGTGAACAATTTGCATAGTAGATAAAGAGAAATATTTAGGAGTAGAAAACCTGTGATTTCCAGGATAGGTGTTTGCATTTCGGTAATTAGCCCTGGAAAGTTAGAGTCATTTATTCATCTGTAAAATAAGGATTTTAACAGACAGACATCAATGATTCTTCATTCCAACATATTGGGGAGGTTTTTTTTATTATTAAGCTTAATAAACTACTTAAAAAATGTATGATAAAAGTAACAGGCAACTAAAAAAAAGCAGCAGGGACTTTTGAGCTCTTTTGCAGGAAGATATGCATTTTATTTTACTCATTATCAAAGCCACAACTGTTTAAATCTGATATAAAGTATAGACTTCCTGCTATTTATTTTTTCAAGAAATCATAATGACCTTTTGATCTGGCAATCCCACTACCAGGTATATACCCAAGAAGGGAGGAAGATTTTTACCAAAAATACATTTGCATGTGAATGTTTTTAGCACCACAGTTCACAATTGCAAAGATGAGGAAACAACTGAGGTCTCCTTCAATCATGAGGGAGTTAATAAAATGTGGTATAAGAACCCATGGAGCTCTACTCAACCATAAAAAACTGATGATCTGGTATCTTTTGTAACAACCTGGATGGAACTGGAGATTATTCTTTGGTGATCTTCACAAGAATGGAAAAACAAACACCAAATGTACTTAATACTAAATTGGAACTATATTAATACTATGTGCACAGAAGGAAGTAAAACTCAATGGCAATCAAGTAGGTGGAAGTGGGAGGAAGGGTGTAATAAACTCACACCTCCCTGGTACAATGCACACACTCAATATACGTTGAGTGAAGGGAACGCTTAAACCTTGACTTAAAATTTTTAAATAAAAATTATGTAATCAAAATGTGTGTTCCCTTGTAATACTCTATAATAAAAAATACATTTTAAAAAGAAATCATAATGACTCTAAGGGCTTAAAATCACATCCAATGTGCCTATGATAGAGTAAGAATAAAAAATTTTTAAAGAAAAATTAGTTGGTACATCAGGCTGGCTTGATCCACATGACAATGGTACCAAGTTCAGTATAATTCTAATCTTGTTGCTTAAATGCTATTATAGCCAAAATTTTGCTGTAATACTTAACTCTAAACTATAATTGAGGGATTTCTAGTTTAAAATAGGAATAGTAAGATTATCAATGAATAGAAAATACCTGTAGAGTTTAATTGGTGGGCTCTAACATATGTTTTATGATATTTAATTTTTTTTTTCATTTATATGGCTTGATTTCACAGAGTTTCCACCCATATCATAAACATCAAAATATTTTCATTCTCCACATTAGATTTACAGCACTTGACTCTTATCTTTCTTGATGGCCATTTTGGTATTTATTTATAAACATATTCTTGAAGTATTCAATATTTTGTTAGTTATTATTTTCAAAGCAGTTTCAAGGTCTTATTTGTTATTTAAAACCACATTGTGAAGTGGATATACTTTAATTTATGAATTGCAAATGTCAAATTTTTACATTTGTAACTTAGGTTTATATCTGAAATGATGTTATGTAACTTGGCCAAAGACACACAATTAGTGAATGTTAGAATTAGAACTTAATTTGTATCTTTAGACACACCAATCAATGTTCCCTTTACCCTTTATATCAAAATATTTTGGGACATTTTATCTCTGACCTATTTAATTTTGGGGAGGAGCTTTTATTTTTTAAATCTATCAGCTATTAACTCAAAGTTGTAGGTGAACAGTATTAAACATAAAGGAAAAGTAATTTCAGAGTTTAAACCTTGATTAGCATGAAGTTTTAGTTATGTATATCACAAAAATACTTTTACATCAATACAAAGGTAGTATCTAATGTATAACATTAGATACAACTTTGAATTAATATTTTTAATGAAATTATACAAACATCACAATAGTAAGCTCCTATTTCCTTAATTCATGAATCTTTTAAAAATTATCAATAATATGTATTTCAAGCATAAGTATCATTATCACTATTATTCTACAAGAACATTTTTGTATTAAAAGATAGTATCATTTTAAGCAATTAATGAGGCAAAGTTTGATTTCTTTATGGATTGAAACTTTGATATACTAATTGGGTTAAAAACTGAATGCTTTAGATAGGAAGTAGTGATGAAAGTAAAATGATCCAACTTTAATAAGGAGCTAAGACTTCAGACAAAACTCATGTTTTATACCTTGGAGAAGAGACACCTTGGATAACTGTCCACCAAAGCAGAGGTCAGTTGTTAAATTTTAACTACACAGGTCTTTGCCCAAGTCCACTCTCATTCTTACACAAAAAGGCATTTATATACCTGGTCAGTGCTCAGACTATAGGTTTGGCAAATCCCAATACATCTATCTCCCTTTTAACCAATCAGTTCCCAGCTCCGGAAATAATAGATTCATTTCCCACTAAGATTCCTGCTGCCTCCACATTTCCAACCAGATATGTTTTGGAGGACATGATTAGTCTAAATTAGTAGCTTTAGCCTAAAAGTATCAATTATCTGCAAATTTATCTCTCTGTCACTTAGATAAAGTGGCTAAGAGACAGAATGGCTAAGAAATTCACTGCCAAAGGCAATCAATGGTGAAATAGCCCCAGACGTTACCCAATAAAAGTAACAAAATATTAATAAATCAACAAACCTATGAATATGGTAAGGCAAACCTGGCTTTATCACTCACAGCAATATACATAAGGCAATATTTACATCATTTATTAGCCTATCTATTTACACTAAGTCTCAGTTTCCCTATTTGTTAAAATATAGAAAGAGGTTATTTATATATTATTGAAGGTTTGCTGTGATGATTCATTAGTCAATAGCATGCACAATGAATATTTAAAAAAAATATTTTGTAAAAGATATGTACAAACCACAAACATATTGGAAATATGTAGGCTTTTTTAAATGAGTTTATTCCATAAGGAATTCCTCATTCCATACAGGAATTCCTTATTCCATAAAGAATTCCTCTCTTGTATTTTGTTCATGGTATGTATTGCTGAGTAGAGAGGAAACTTTTTTTATGGGTATGTTAATATCCTATGGTCAGTAAGAGTTATTTTATTCACTCTGAAGTCATGATTTATTTCATTGACTTTTTATTAGTTCGAAAGAGTCAATACTAGCATTCCCTATGAACTAATATAGTTGGGTTTATTGTTGGGAGACTGCTATGACGTTCTCAGTAAATAATATTCTATAAACATAATTTGATGATGTTTAATAGGAAAGAGTTGATAGTAATTATGCTTTCCAGTGCGCTGAGTGGAAAATTTCTTTAATGTCATGCTCCTGAGGTCTTAGCTCTGCAAGAAGACTCTTGATAAATATTTGGCAGTAAGTCAACATGAGGAATTGAACTTTGTGCTTTCTATATGTGTGTGCACATGTTTTCCAAACATTAAACTGCCTTGTCCTATTCCGCTGATGCAGTGTATGACAGTAATTGCAAGTAATTACACAGTAGGGGTAATAGACAATTTCTAACAACATTATTTGCTAGCCACTAAAACAGAAACTATCCAAAAATAAAATGAAAGAAAAGTTCATTGTCCTTTGATAAACACAACTTGTAAAGACACAAAAAAAGTTGTTGAATCTAATTATTTTAAAAATATCATACTGTATTATTTAAAGTTGTGGGGGTGGTGCCTGTGGCTCAGGGAGTAGGGCGCTGGCCCCATATGCTGGAGATGGTGGGTTCAAACCCAGCCCCAGCCAAAAACAGCACAAAATAAAATAAAGTTCTAAGAGTTTTTTTGTCTGCACCCCCATGTCCTTAACTTTGTATTATACTTCCTTTCTTTTTGTTTTTTGCTATTTTTGGCCGGGGCTGGGTTTAGGACCTGCCAACTCCAGCATATGGGGCCGGTGCCCTACTCCTTTGAGCCACGGGCGCCACCCTACACTTCCTTTCCTTACTCTGTAGCACAATTCCATAGTTTTATGAATCCAAAATGGTAGTAAACCCGTCCTTAATAATTAATATACTATGTTACCTGACATAAATCTTGAGACTCTATGAAAAAGAGGCAAAAATAAATTAGGCTTTCATGAACCCACGTTAATTTTTATAGCCTTTTAAGTGGCAAACATAAGATCTTCAGAGGAAGGTTTTTGAAACATGCATGACTCTAGGAAATTAAGTAGGATTTCTAGAACAACAAAATATGATTATTTCTATTTATCCCGAGGTTAAAAAAATATGAAAAAGTATAAATTGGTCAATAGCCTAATGAATAGTTTTTAGTTACAACTGTTTTATTATATAGCCTATATATAAAATAACAAATAATTAAGTTGTTATATTCCTTGGTTCTGTAAAATAATTATCTCTTTTCTCTCCGATGTTGAAACAACTTGATGTTTTCTTATAATATGATGCTTATATTTTTCTCTTCCTTCCTTCCTTCCTTCCTTCCTTCCTTCCTTCCTTCCTTCCTTCCTTCCTTCCTTCCTTCCTTCCTTCTTTCCTTCCTTCCTTTCTTTCTTTCTTTTCCTTTCTTTTTTTTTTTTTTCTTTTTGACAGAGTCTCACTTTGTTACCCTCAGTAGAATGCAGTGGTGTAAGTTCACAGCAACCTAAAACTCTTGGGTTCAAAAGAACCCCTTGCCTCAGCCTCCCAAGTAGCTGGATGACAGGCACCTACTACAATGCTCTTGCTCAGGCTGATCTCGAACTCCTGACCTCTGGCAGTCCACCTGCCTTGGCCTCCCAGAGTGCTGGGATTACAGGCATGAGCCACCGCTGCAGCACTGCAATGCTTACTGATGAAAGTTGAAAGCTTACTTATGCAAAGTAACACAAAATGATACAATTGTAAAAGAAATGATTTTCACTGCAACAAGGAAAGTATTAGGAAAATATGATGAACCATAAACAATTTGGACTAGTCACAGACAAATTTATGACTTTATAAAAAGAGTAAGAATTAATTAACTTTTATTCATGTTGTATTCAAATTTACAAAATAATACAAAAATTCTAGTAAACTATAAATGTGAAAATATTCTTCGATCCTAGGCATTGAAGTAACAACACTTACTACTTATAAAATTTGATGCTTAATTGTACTTTGGGACTCTAAGAAAATCTTCTTGCCTTTAAAATTTTATTTCTATATATATTCACATCTGTATATAGACACATATTTAAAATGTTACATTACTATATATGCATATATGTATATAAAAATTAATGTAGCATTCTAAATTTATATTCCTTTGATTACCTTACCATACATTACTCAGTTAATTATTCACAAAAACATGTAAGGTGAATAGGACTATTCTTCTACATGAAGAACCTAATATTAGTGTTCAGATAAGTTGTGATTTTTCTCATTTTATTCTTTTATTTTATGGAATATTTAAGCAATGTAGAAAGAGAATTATAAAATGAAATATTCAAACATTCTTGGGCTCACCCCTACAACAAATAAAAAACTATAAATAAAACATTACTGCTCCCTCCTCTCCAAAGGCAACCACTGTCCTAAATGTGGTGTGTATGAAAGTATGCTTTCCTGCTTACTCTCTCTCTCTTTATGTATATAGAATTTCAAATAAATTTTTTTTCATAATTTATCATCATATAAATAACATCCAACTTCATATGTATCTTTCAACTTTTTTCTTTTGCTCAATATTGTGCTATTGAGATTCATCGATATTCATGCACGTAGTTATCTAATTTATTTATGATTGCTGTTATATGGTATTAAACTGATGAGTATACACTAATGTATTTAACCTTTCTCCTGCTGATGAACTTCACTTTTTTCTTTTTTCCTTTTATTTTATTTGTAGCTATTGAAAACAGTGCTTCCAAGTTTATGTGTGTGTGTATGTGTGTACGTGTGTGCATATATATATATGCATGGTGTATATAGGGCATACTTATATGTGTGTGCATATATAATATATATATATTATACATAAGGAAGTTGTGAGACTTCCTTCAGTAATAGGGCTGGTTAGGAATCTGTATCTTTAGCTATATTAAACATTACAAAATTCTACTTCAAAAGAATTACTTTCTTATACTTCCATGAACAATGTATAAGGAGTCGCTGACAATTCCATGTTGAATTTGTTTACCCTTACAACCTTTGCAAGATTAAATACTTGACTAGGAATGCAGCATGCTTTTCATCAAGCTTCGTGAATATAGTTAAGGTTCATTTTAAAATTACATCAATATTTAGTATCAAAAAACAAAAAGCTTTGAAACATGTTTGTCTCTTTAGAATTCTATACCTTAGCAATTCTGCTTGCATTATTAAATTGCATGGTAAATTATTTCCTCATACATACTAAAATAAAAATTTAACATGAGGAATTTATAAGCATGGAGAATTCTGAATTGTATAGGATTAAATTGGATTTTTTGCATATGCTTTTGTGAACTTTCTCTAAATCATTTTTTTCATTTAGAAAATAGAATATCTTTTCAGTAAACTAAAAGTGACATATACAAATATTTGAGTAATTTTTGTCTTGGCCTTCTTCAGTAAATTATTTATGGAGTATCTTCTACAACTTGTTAAAACTCTGTATCATTTACCTTTCATTACCCATGTGTAGAATACCACCTAACATGTGATATGTGATGTGGAATCTCTGGTAGATAAATAGAAGGAATCTGTGGATAAATGAAAACTAGTAATAATAAGCTGGGATTTAAATCATTCTCCGCAGAGAAAGAATTAAAAATTCAAATCAACATAGGAAATTGAAAAAATACAAACAGGGTTCTTGGGAGGAGCCTGTGGCTCAAAGGAGTAGGCGCCAGCCCCATATGCCGGAGGTCGCAGATTCAAACCCAGCCCTGGCCAAAAACTGCAAAAAAAACCAACCAACCAACCAAACAAACAAACAAACAACCAACAGGGTTCTATCTTCAACATGTATGTGAATGTGCGAGTTGTCCACGTCTTTACAAGCACAAAAGGCAGAACAAATCAGTAGAGAGTTGAGGTTGTGGGACAAATTTCTTGCGGAAATCACAAGAGACAATTTAGCTGAAAGTCACAGCTCAGATCTGCTTTCCAGGAGCAGAAGCAGTAGGAGTTGTAAACTGGTAGGAACGTTTGCATAATGTTAATGAATGAACTGAAGGCTGAGGGTGGAATTAAAGGAGAATGAAAAACTCCTGGGGTGTCAGTTAAATAGATAACTATACTTTTATAAATTTGACCTCTATGCACCCATCAGGTTCTTAAAATGATGATCCAAGAAAATTTCTTTCATGGCTCCACCAGGAAGAGAGGAAGAATAATCATTGTGAAATATGTCTACAGTCTTTTTTTTTTTTTTTTTTTTTTTTTTTTTAATAAAATATTATATCTCGCCCTGGTAAAATTTTACTAAAGGGTTATAACTCTTTGGGGAAAGATGTTACTACCATC